>MU225389.1:98140-114840 GCA_018584345.1 Thuja plicata
CTTACTTTAGACTCCAAGCTAGCCACTCCTTTTAGAAAGGTAATAATGGCATCGACATCTCAAGAGGTGGTTCCTGCTCATCCATGGGACCCTTCTTTTGAGCAAATGCATCTAAGTCAAGCTCCCCGTCATGTGCCCAGGATTCCTAGGCTTCAATGCCTTCCTCCCAAACCTGCCAATTCAAATTGTCAACAATGCCATCTTCTAAATGTCACATTTCTACTCGCATTTTTTTTAAACCAAAAGTTAGTATTGGTCAATTTTTTGACCCAGACACATTAGTATGTTCGACGAGAATGCTATGCATTCGACGGAGATTTCGACAAACTTTGGTGGATATCTCTACTAACCAATGGTATCATTTTTGACCTTTATATTAGTGAGTTCGACGAGAATGCTATGCATTCGACGGCTATTTCGACGAATGTTGGTGGATATTTCTACTAGCTAATGGTCTCAATTTTGACCTTTACATTAGTGAGTTTGATGATAAGGCTATGCATTCGACGGCCATTTCGACGAACATTGGTGGATATTTCTACTAGCTAATGGTCTCAATTTCGACCTTTACATTAGTATATTCGACGTGAATGCTATGCATTCAACGACTTATTCTTCTAGTACCAAGGGATTGATTCAGTGGATAATTCGACCACTGGTATGGTCAAAATTTTGACTATATGTTCTATCGTCGCTTAATCGATGCAAAAAGAGCGACGACAGTTTTGGTCGCCTGTTCGACCAATTCGTGTAGAAAATTCGACTATTTCTCGTCGAAAAATAGGGTGAAATTTACTAGTGGAAATAAGTTTTTAATCATGTAAAAGTATGCCTTCTTACAATATTTCTTATGAATATAATGCATGCTTACTAATATCCCAATGTTTAAAAAAATAATTATTAGCAAAATTAAATTACTACGTTGAGAGACGTCTTATACAGTCACAACACAGATTGAAGTCTGCATACATAAAAAAGAACTAGTTCGTATGTTTGGGAGTTACAAATTGAATAGGAAGCATTCACTTGGAAGAGGAAACAATTCATCTCTCAAGTATCCTATATTTTGAAAGTCTGAAACTGTTTGCCAATTCACCATTGCTCTGTATTCATTCTTATAACAAAGTAGAAATTCATCTATTCACGTTCCAAGGTCATTGTTATTTTAAGAGACTTGTACTTTAACAAATCACCATTAAACCCGAAACAAAGTAGTTGCTTCAGATTATATTTTCTTCATAGGCATGTCGTTGGTATGACTTATTTTGGTTGTTTTGATTACCTATTTCTATTTTTTCTCATATTTTTTTTTAACCTCTGGATAGTTTCATGTAATGAACTTTGTGCAAATATAATGACATCGTTATTGTTGTTAACAATGGATGCAAATGAATAATGATGTAAGATGAGATGTGGCTCTCCATTATGAAAGCCAAATATTTATGAGATAGTGTAGCGTTTCTCTTTAGTTTTTCACTTGTACAGGATGATAAACTTCTTGCAAAGGTTTATTCTTGGAGGGCGTGAGATATGTTGAATGAATTTAAATCTGTGCAAAAATTGGTATGCAGAAATTTATTTTTCATGCTTCTGATGTTATTTACTGATATGTGCCTGGTAAAACATTTTTCTTTCAAATCAACATTTATTAATATCACAAGAAGGAAAACAAGTCAGTTTAGTTCAATTTTGACAACTCACAGTTCACTGTGTCTTTTTTAGCTTCATTTGAGAATTTTAATGTTCTATACTTACATAGTTATTCTGCTCATATTTGCTTTGAAGTATGCTAAGGTTTCAATTGTTTTTAGAGCTCTTTTTACCATTCGTGTTGTCTATCTTTGGGCCCATAATTTGCATGTTTTATTGACATGCTTCTTGGGTGTTTTATTTTAGATGGTTTTAATGTTGAAATGTTTTGGCATTAGTAGCATTTAAGAAAAAACTTTATTTCTTTGATTATGTCATGATTAAAAATAAATTATATTAAAGTATTATTTATTTATTCACATTAGGTAATCGTAATTGATAATTCTATTTTTATGTTTTAAAAAGTATTTCATTCAATTAAAAGTAAGTTTATTTTTCTAAAGTTTATATATAATTTTTATTTATTTTTACAATAATTTATAATTAAAAATACCAAAATTACTACTTAAACTAAACATCAATAATTTTGTATAATATTTATATCTTTTCCATTATCACATTTAAAGATAGTCTCCTTAAATTAATTCATATATATTTATATTATATTAATTAAAGTATTATAAATATATATCATTAATTATATCAAATAGATAACATTGACACATTTTTTAATATTTACAGATTAAAATTCAATTGCATTTATACAATTTCTTCTATAAAATTTAAAATGTTAAGCTAACTCATATATCTACTAGAATAAGTTATATGCAGGTATATATGCATCACCTACAACTACTTTTATTTAGGACTAAAGACAAGTACTAGCCACTATGTGACGCTTGTTATACAATAGTTTATAGCTCTCGAATAATATTAGGCTTAGAAAAAAACTCTCTCAAATTTAATATTTAGATGATTTACTCATTTTGTTTAGCATCATGTTTTTCTCCTTATTTTTTAAAATTTAAATCGCATGGAATTAATTTAGACTATTATACAAAACACAAGGTGTTACTCAAGGATGCTTATTTGAAACAAATATCTTAGTTTGCTACTTGTTTACAATTCTATAGAGATAGATGACATGCCTTTGTGAGTAAACATCAATAATATGGTAAAATGCTATCTAAATATATAAGATATATTCGTAAGCTTTACCAAATAATTTATTAAATAATTTTTTTATAAAAAATTAATTTGAAAAAATATCAAGTGTGTATTCTACCCATGGGACATTTGTCCCCATAGAGGATGTAGTGCATCTCGTGGTTGCATTTTGTTCCATGTTATTTTGATTCAAGTTAGACTCTTGCTATTATGCTATGATTATCTACATGATGAGATGCATTCACTGACAGTACATTATTTTGGTTACGAATATCATTGTTGATTTAGATGATTAGATTATGTTGTTATTTACCGTTTTGATCACATCTGCATGATGATGTTATTTGATGTGACGTGATGCTTTATGATAATATCTGGTGTATTTTGCATTTGAGAACATTGTATTAATATATTATGATGATTATATCTGATTCCTTGTTATATTATACCTTATATGCTAATGGATATTCTAGTTGCCGACCTTCATTGATATATGCTCATATTACCGTAGATGATTATTTTAATTTTGTATGTTTAAATGAATTGTACATTGAGGATTAGAATATGGAATGACCAGTGTTGTGATATTCTAATACATATGGATGATCGCGTCACTAGAGCGTCAGTGTTCCATTAGGCGTATTTTATCATTATTATATGTGCTTTGGCTATTTTTACTGTGAGCAGTTGCACTTGATGTTTGTGTGTTTCAGTGAATAGATACCAGACACAATTCCACTTGAGCTGCAGGTTTGAGTGTGTCTTTATCCCCGATAGTGGCATAAGAGATAGTTGTTAAAATTCGAAGAATTCAATCACCAAGACCCACTATATGCAAAATACTTATCACAAAAGAAAAGAATGAAGACACAACTCATAATGATCTGAAAGATGAAATATTCATTCAGAGAGAAAATAGGGGGAACTACAAAGAATTAATAATTACAAAGAGATCAATTGTTATAAAGGAGCTTGAACACCAGGAGGTGGAGAAACTTAGGTTGCATGATAATAATTAATATTAGAATTAATTATTATATGTCTAAAGTTTAGCTTAAGTGAACTAGAGATAAAAAGTGACTTAATAATTAAATCAATAATGATTTAATTAATAAGTGAAAATAACCTTTTTACTCTAACAATAGTTTCACCGACCGTTCATAATTTAGCCAATAACATCCTCATATGGGTGATGTGTCCATTATTATTATATTATACCTCTGATATGTGTTGGTAAATTCATACTTCATGTATGCATATTGTGATAGACCACTATTCGTGTTTGTGTATTTAGAGTTTCTGCAATTGTCGCGGAAGAGTTTTAAATTAATGTTGATTTTTATTTTTTGGGGGTTTAATTTTATTTACCGACTAATTAGTTGTAGTTGAATTCCATTTAATTGGAATTGATTTAATTTAATTTTTGGAAGTCTATAGCTGCTCAATTTATTTAAGCGATTTAATGTTTAAAGACTTTTTGGCTTTTTGGGGAAAAAATGACTTTTATTTGAGGAAAGAGTTCATTTTTCCTCACATTGGCATTTGGTGAATTTGGATTTTGCTCCAAATTAGTTTGGAGAAAATTATTATTTTTCTCGTTGTGTTTGATTTGTTTCTCAGATCCACGTGGGTAGCGGCTCATTGGATTCGTGTCACGATTTCTAACCCTTGTGTGGAGCCAATTTGATTTTCGTGAAGGATTCAATTTTCTTCATCCATTTTCATATTTTTAATTTGGCGTGAGGTAGGGCATCTCACATCTTTTGATTTGCTTTGTTGTTTTCTTTAGAATAAATGCTTTAGATTTGTGGGCTAAGCATTAGCATTCCCCCACATTCTCATTGATTTCTTTTACTTGGTTGAGTTTTTAGAAGCTTTTAATTTTTTGTAAAATTGAAATGCATGATTTTTATGGTGTTATGCTACGTGATTTTATGTGTGCTCAGAGCGATAATTTTATTGGATGGATGTGTTGTTGAGAACCTAAGGGAAAATGAGTTTTCTCCTTTTCACTTCATTTGAAGTTTGAATTTCTAGCTATTTTTGGGGTATCGTCAATGGTGACACTTTTCCAGACTAAATTTTAGTCTGTGTATGTTTGTCGTTTTCTCTTTCAAATTTGGATTTATAATAATCCTGTGATTGTAATCATTGTCTGGTTTTAGTTTGTGTTTATCAAATTCACCTTGGAATTTGTGCTCTTAACAAAGAGGCCAGTTGAGCGCGTTGTGTGCTTGGATAATTCACCATTTTTTTTTCCTTTGGACTTTCCTTTATGTTTAATTTTTTATCAAGTAGCGATTAGCAATGTCGGTGTTGAGACCACATCACGAACACAAGTGAGTGTGCCTTATTGGGATTCTGAGGGACCCATGCTCTTGGTTGAGGCCAATAGAGCTTACCTTATCTCTTTTTTTGTTTTGGAGATGGAGTCATTTTATTTGCATTGTTTCATTTTTTATGGTTGGTGTAGAGTAGTGGGATGGAGTGGCTCTCCAAGGCAGATCGGGGCACAAAGGGGCCCTAGGGTAACCTTGGTAGAGTTCTTAATAAGAACTGATAAATTAAATAAATTAAGGGGGTAAAACATAATATAAGACTTAATGTGACTGCCTTGCCATCATTTGAGGACGTTGATACAACATGTCCTTTCCTTGCGTCTACGGACGTTGATATGGTTCAGTAGAGCATCCTTGATGAGAGAGGGATTGTTTGAAGCCACACATGCCTCCTCGTGTAGTGTGATGATACTTTGTTCCCGAGTCTCATCACCATACCTTGTCTAGTTTTGAGTACTGACCTTAACCTACTTGCACTTCGTTACTGCATATACGAGTTGCATTGGAACCTTTGTATCATTTCTTATTTTATGCATTTTATGTGTGTGTTAGTCTTTCTTGCATGTGTGAGTGTATCTTGTGTTATGGCTAGGTGACTATCTTTGCAAGCACAGTGGGGTGGGCTTGAGAGTTCCACATGGTAGGATGGCATTGCACTTTACCACTATTGGAGACTGATGTATAGGTGGCAGACTTCTTTCAATAATGGAGTTTTAATCATGAGGTGTCATTTCTATCCCTCTTTACTCCTTCTGCTCTTGCTTATGTTAGATAGTTGTTATTGTTTTCAATAGTTGATCTAGAGTGTTTACTGCCTTGATTGTGGGTATCTAGTACTCCTCGATGTGGAGCAAGCCTTGTATTTTAGTCGTATATTGGTGTCGGCAAGCCTAACCTGTTATTGGATTGATAGAACCTTGTTCAAGAAGGTTTTTAGTTTATTTTGGTGTTTTGTCGGGGCATCTTAGCACATTTGTTTATGCTTTTAGCACACCTGTATATTATTTTGGTGCATATACCTAGTATTTTAGCGCATATGCAGAACATAGTAGCGCATTTGCACTATGTTCTAGCACATTTATTTTACTAGATTAGTGCATCTATGACAATTTGGTGTTCCACTGGTTGTGTGCAAAATAGATTTCATATTTAGATTCCTTGTGTTTTTGGGATGGTTTCCAAGTATTTACACCTCATTTTCCATTTATATTCAGTTTTGTTAGGTTCACTTTTCAATTTAGGCTTAAAATGAACTTTGTTTGGGATCACACTGAGGATGGACTTGTCTCCTTAATTAGTGATAGTTGACGATGGTCTGGTCTTATCCCATGAGGTTCATGTCCATGGTCCAGACTCTCGTGTTGTGGCTTGAACTTGTTTTTCCATTCTTACTAAGTGATTGAGGTTGTCTTGGAGCCCTTAGAAGTATGTTCGATTCTTCTACCTGTGCACCATCGTGTGACAATCATGATTTAGTTCTTATGGTTGCATATTTATTTGTGCTTCATGGTTATATTGCACTTATGTACTTGAGGTTATTTAGTTCTTTAAAAAAATGTTTTGTGCATATTTTAACCATGTGTTCTGAGGGTTCCTTGGTGGGGCATTACAAGGGATACCATTATAATTTGTTAAGTAGACATAAAAGGATGAAACCATAAGGGGGAAGTCAAATGAAGTTCAAATCAAGTTCAAATCTAGACTTGGTGGTTAACTCCTAGACACAATACACTTTAATAAACTTAACTAAATGATGTTGACCTCTATGACTTATTCTCTAACTATGGACACTCTTGGGTTGAGGGGCAATCAACACTTGAGGGAGGAACCCTCTTATTGACTCTACTTATGAAAGAAATCTTAGTCACTGTCGTTGAATCTCTCTTGGGAGGCCAAACCAAGTCGACCTCAATGAAGTACTAGTGATGCTTATTTTTCATAATTCAAAAATCAACAATGTAATTTAATAAAAGAGGATTTCATTGAAGACACACTTATTTTTCATATTAATTTGCTTACCACCTCGAAATACAAGACTATTATGATGATGATTATAGTATTTTATGTCATTTAAGAAATACACACATATTAATGAAGTTGACATTTGAGCCTCAAATTAATATTTGAATAAGACTTACATTATCGATAGTGTTAAAAGTCCCAAAGAAGAATTTAATGCATTGAAAATGTACTAAAATTTAAATAATAATTTTATTTATGCGCTCAATATTTTTAATTACATAACATATTTCTACAATATCAATATGGGGATTCTAAATTGTTGTATATAAAATCCAACATTTTCCCCAAAAAATAATGATAAAAATAAAAATAATATGATATAACATAATATAATTTTATATAATATAACATATTTTTCGTAAAGATATGAATAAAGATGTCTATTTTAATTATCAAGTGAATATGTTAGAAAAAATATTAAGGGATTTATTATGGTTTGATGGGCTTGATAACAAGAAGAGACACTGTGTTAGCTGTGTGAATGGTGTTGTAGGCCTAAAAAGTATGGAGGCCTTGGCTTGAAGGATATCAAGGCACATGGTATTGCTCTGGCATCTAATGGATCTAAAAGGCTCTCTGGGGTAATGAGCCATGGAAAGTTATCATTAGGAACAACGTTGAGAGATTTGTTATTAAAAATGGCAAACAATGGAAATACATCCCCTTGTGTGACATCATCATGGGTGATTTCAAAATGAAATTTTTTCGTTCTTTCATATTCTCATCCTTCTGGAAGGCTTGGTCTTAGGTCAGGGGGTTTATCTCCTCCTGAGGTGTTGTTGGAGGCCAACCCAAATATTATGTTGGTAACCGACCAATCTGGTGGGGACTATACTTAAATAATAAACCATTGACATTAACTCAAAGTTGCTCTGCAAAAATGTGGAACTCCAAAGGTATTTCCCAGATTGGTGATCTACTATTTGATGGTAGGTTAGGGACATGAGAGGAGCTTTCTCTAAAGTATGGTATACCATTATCTCAAAATAAAACTTATACCTCGATTGCTAAGGAAGTTAATGGAGCTTTGATGGGGAAAATTATGGATATGTTACTAATATTCTTAAACAGTGTAAATGGAATGATGAAACTTTATTATTGGATACCTCTACTAAACAGATTTATGGTTTGCTTAAAAATAATTCCTCTATTTTCAATTGAGTGACTCAGAGCTGGGGTTTTGATTGTCCCTTTTCAGATTGGCAATTTTTCTTTTAATTATTTTGGCTTGTCCCCTCTGAACTGAAAAAGGTTCGTTTCAAGTGGATCTTACTTCTTAAGAAACTTGTTGTGGGTAAAGTCTTGTCCTCTGTGGGTATTGGGTCTGTAATGTGTGGTTTGTGTAATGTGGCTGAAAGTTTTGAACATCTTTTCTTTGAGTGAGTTTATGCTCGCAAAGTATGGGCAATCTTTCTTGGCTCCCCTATTGTGTGGAATGTCAAACCTGGGTTGTCTTGGTGTAAAATTATTGCTGGTTATGTGGACTCTTTTGACTCTAGACTTAATAGATTTTGGTCTAGTCTTATTTGTGAGATACTATGGTTACTTTGGAAGGACAGAAACAAAGAGATTTTTTTTCAAATGGAGAAAAGAAGGCCTACTGAGTCTAATCTTTAACTCATACACTTCTCAATTATGTCACAGGTATCAATGTTGCTAGATATTCCCAAGAGAAGGTTCATGACAATGACTCGAGAAGGTTCTCTGCTTGTCTTCAAAGATGATGTCCGAGCTGCACACTACATCAACTCTTTCTAGAACTTCTTGAACTCGGGGGAGATTGATGAACTGAATCAGCTGATTAATAGTTGTCAAATTGATCTCCATAAGATGGATGATATTGCAGGCACCCAAGGAATTCATAATATAGATAGATAGGAAATGGATGATGCTACACAATAAATTGGCAATGTTGATGCTTGGGCGACCCCCTTCCTTGAGAATAGGAGATACCTTTTTCTTCTGAGGTTTTGGTGGCCGATTATTCTAGACATCTTCCTGATCAAGGGGATGACTAGGAGTAAGCAAATTGGATCTATATTTTGGAAAAAGTTCAAGTTTTGATTACAACAAACCTAGCATTACGTGTACATGTCATAACAGGTAGAAGACACACATATATTTATAATTAATATCCCCCCCCCCTAATTTTGTAATTGTATAAATCAATGGGGGATACATAATGTTGTAGGCTCTCTAGGTTGATACTCAAATACACTCTCTAGTTTGATACTTTGATACATTACTCAGTGCCAAACCTTGTTGAATCTTACTAAATTGTATATCATTTTGATAAACTATCTTAATAGAAAAAAGATATGAATAAAGATACCACAATATAAAATTAAAAAATATAATATGAAAAGGAACATTACATTTACACTTGCAAATATAATTAAGGATCATTTAGGCTTATGATTATGAGTATGGTTCAATTATATTGACGATATGGATTAAGGTTATACAAGTTCATTTAGGGTTAGGTTTAGAGTTCCATCACTATTATCATTTGGAATTTTTTTGTAATAGATATAAAGAGTTCTATAGAATACAATCAACTGTTCATCAGTTTAGCATACAGTAATAATCTACAAAGAGGTACATCACTAATTTAGCACATTCATATTTTGATATATCTAATACAAAAAAGAGGTGTCTATGAGACCATCCACTAAATCCAACATCAATGTACAGATGCATGTATTAAAAAGAGACATAAATATATAAAATGAACTACTACTCATTACCATTTCTATCAACCCAAGTCACCCAGCCAAGATGACCCTCCATCCACTTGATAATCTTGTCATCTTAGACCATTTGTGCATAAGGGTGCACTATCCTTTCCACAATAGGTACCTGAGCTAGAGACGGTGGAATGACAACTAAATGTATAACCTCCATGGGTTTGTCTGTTCCATCTGCCTGCCTTACTTTATTTAAATTTGCCATGAAATTTTCAAGGGCTATCTCAAATTGAGATCTCTCCTCTGATCTTCTAACCCACGTGTGACCATGGGAGATCTCCCATCTTCCCAATCTGACCATCCCATACTGTAGAAGATCCTTAAATTTCTTCTTGTTCAACTTGATGGTAACATACACCTACAAACCAATGTTATACATAATGAGTCTCATTTAAGTCTCAGTAAATGCTCTAACCCTACCGTTAAACAAATTATCGTTCCTAGATTTCCAAATAGTCCAAAGTATTGCAACTAACAAACAAGATAAAAAACATTACTACAGTTCCTAAGGATCAAGATGGATCCAGAAATCAGCTCCATAACACTGACATTGTCATTTATAACAATTCCAAATAGATGTCATATTTCTCTAGCAAACATGCAATAAAAAAATAGGCAGTTTAAAATTTTAGGGACCTTACACAGAATGCATAAATTGAAATATCCATTAGGATGCTTAATAGGAAGCTTGTGCAGAATTAACTTCCATAAAAAACCACTTCTCTTTGGGTTCCATTGGTCTAGACCAAATGGATTCAAACATTTTTTTTCCAATAGGTGATACCATGTTTGCCCCCCGAGGAAGAGATGTCATGTTTATCAGCTAAGAGGGAATAAATATACTTAGCTTTGACCTTAGATAAGGTTGTGCCATCTAGCCATCTAAATGACAAAAAAACCATCACTAACATAAATAAATTGCTTGGGTAGGTCAAGTGACCTAGCCTCTTTTAAAACTAAATATGTTCTCCATTGGCTGGGTAGAATGTGAGCCTGTTGACACAGGTCTTCCCAGTTGATCAACTGTCCATTTTTAGCAATGTCCCCCAAATTCGTAATCCCTTTTGCAGCCCAACCTTTAGCTCAGCATCCCTGTAGTTGTGTAAGAGGTTTCCCTTTATACAAAAGGCTCCACCAAATAGATCTCTCCCCATAGATACTAGTATTACTTGAAATCACCCCATTATTTGAAATAAAAACCCTTACCTAGTCCCATCCATTCCAATTAGCTTTAAATACATTGGAACCATGAACTTTGATAGGAAATGTTATGACCATAATATTTGAAAGGTGTAGCTCTTTCCATGAGGGCCCTTTATAAGGAGAAGCCCTAGAAATATTGTTCTTGATCAACACTTTCCATGGTTCTTGACCACATAGTGCCTTAACCACCCACTTTGATGCCAATGAGATGCCTTGAATAATGAGATCTTTAAGACCAAGACCCCCCACCTGTTTACTCGTAAAACACCGCTGACACCTAATATCATGTCTTTTCTTGTTACCTTTACCATCTGACCAAAGATAGTTCCTAATAATTTTCTAAAGATGGTTAAATTGACACTCTGAAAATAACCAGACAGAGGCATAATAGATGTTATATCCAGATAGAATTTTCTGACAGACTTGCACTCTTCTTGCTAGAGAAAGAAATTGATTGTCCCACTTATTTAATTTCTTGTCAATTTTACATCTGACCCACTCCCACATGTTTTTTTAGGTCTGGAGACGTTGAAAACAGTATGCCCGAATATCTAACCTGATGGTTAGGGCCTCCCTAGGCAATTTGGAACTTACTAAACCAATTTGGTGGAACATCACTCCAACCTAACATTATGGATTTAAATAGTGAGATTTTAATTCCTGAAGTTTTGGAAAAAATATCTAATTTACTCATCAATTTCTCAATATTGTCTTCATTACACTCTGTCACAATTGCAATATCATCTACAAATTGAACATTAGTGAGTTCATCACCATTGGTAAGTGTTATTCCATTGACCTTTGGGGAGATGGAATTATCTCTCAACAAATAAAATAGTGCATCTGCAGCTATGACAAATAAGGCAGTGGCAAGAGGGCACCCTTGCCTTATAGACCCAGATAGTATGACCCCTTCTGATTTACATCCATTTACCTCAACTTTGGCATTAGCATATGCCATAAGCACTTTAACCATCTTCTGAAACTGTATGGGGAACCACAAAGACTCTATCACAAGCCAAATAAAATCCCACTCAATTCTATCATAGGTCTTTTCATAATTAATCACGAGCATACGTGCATTTTTCCCAACATCTTTAGCCCATTTCAAAGACTCCTAACAGGTGAGCAAGTTTTCCAGTATATATTTTCCCTTGACAAATCATGTTTGAGTTGGATTGATCATTTTGGGGAGTAGATCTTCAAGTCTTTTTGCAATTATTTTTGCCAAAATCTTATAGGAGACATTGAGTAAAGTTACTGGTCTCCAGTTATTAAAGAGGGTTTTGTCTCCATCTTTGGGAATAAGTTCAATAGTGCTAGAGTTAATGTTTGTACCAAGGGATCCCCTACTAAAAGCCCCATTATACAACAGGTAGAGTTCATCCCCAATACAACCTATATTACATCATAAAATTCAATGGGAATCCCGTCAGGGCTTGGGGCTTTGTCTTTACTAAGAGAATTAATTGCACCTTTGATCTCTTCAATTGTGATATTCCTAGGCAAAAGATTTTCATCCTCTTTACTGACTTTCCTAGGGATGATCTTCCTGATCTCTTCTCTTGCCTTATACATATCTACTCCCCCATCCTCTGATGAGAACGACTGCTTATAAAATTGGAAAAAAACCAATAAGATATCCTCATGGTTGGTAATAGATACACCCCCTTGCCAAATGCTATCAATCCTTTCTTTTTTCTCTTTATTCTTCAACAACTGAAAGAAATTTTTTGAGCCTCTACCATCGTGACTCACCCAGTTAGCTCCGGCTTTAATATTGTGTTGATTTTTTAAGAGAAATAATAAACAAATAAAATAATTGCCTCTACAATAATATCTTTTGACTTCTTTTTACATAATTTTTTAAAATATAAATATATTAGTTGTTATAGTTAAAATTTTAAACTTTAAAAATATAATAATTATAATTAACTAAGTATTCCCAGCATAAATTAATGCAAAATAAATAAATATAATATTTAACATTAAAAAATATAAATTAAATATAAATTATAAGATTAGGACTATATATATATATATATAAGAAAAGAACTATATAAGACCGATTACCGGACTTTCAAATTCGAAGGCCCAATCGGACGGTCCAGAGTGTCGCGTTGATAGAAAGCTATACGAAAATAAATCACCCCGCCATATAAATCACGACCAACCAATCATACATAATGAAAATCTTATTGGAACCACATTCCCCGCTCACAGAAAACACGTCTACCAGTCATTTTTCCTGAAACCCTTTTTCTCCATTTGCTCTTTCTATCGCTCCTGCATTCCAAGTTCCTACACAGAAGAGCAACGACGTTCCAATGGTAATTTTGTTCTCTCCCTCTCTATCTCTCTATATATTTGTGTATATCGAAAGTATTTTTTAATTGCTGCTTGATTGTCATGATTGTGAAGATTTATCCTTCATTGAGCTTCGCATCTTGCGTGTTTCTTCTTTCCCGTTTTGCGAGTTTCAGAATGATTCTGTCCGTTTTCTGTGAAAACTGTTTATAGTTCCATTTTCAGCTTCCAATTTATAAACCCCACCATAAATCCTAGGAGTCAATAAGATATTTAGATAGTATATTTTCGCATTCATTTTTATTTTAATAATTTTTCATTTCATTTTTTAAATTCTTTTTTTATATTATATCAAATTGTTTGAAAGGCATCACGTATTTGTTCTTTTATTTATATCTCAATGTTAGAGGTTTGCAGATGCTATGGGCTTTGAGTTTTTAAGAATTTTAATTTATTTTTCGACTGGAGTAAATTAAATTTTGTTCAATAGATTATTGGTGATTATTGGTGCCTGTACTGCATTACAAGCCCTACTGCATTGAGTTTTTTAAACTGTTAACTGTTTTGGAGGTTAATGGACACTTTCATCTTGTACACCACAAGTTTTGGGATGAATATGACATCAATTTTTTTAATTTCCTTCTCTACTTCTTGGAGCATAATTAAATTGTGTCTGATTTAAGCCTAAGGCTTGTGCTTCCATATTGGGTAGCTAATACAACTTTGTAGTTGAAAAATCCCAAAAAGTGAAATTGTGTGTAATTCTATTCTGATGCCTGTGCCACATTACAAACCTTATATCATTCAGTTTTTTTAATTGGTTTTTTTGGGTGTTTAGTCTTTTCACGACAGGCCCGACTAACTCAGCTTTTAATTTTCACTTTTTTCTTCTTTATGTGCTACCTATAATTTTTGTCATCTGTGGTGTTTTTTTAAATGTGGTAAAACCTTTTATGTCGTCTGTCCAACTTTTGGATTTAGATGCCATGACATATTAGGAATATGAGCATTTCATATGGATTTTCATCTACCCCCAATCATCTTTGCCTGTCAAGGTAGAGCAAATGTAATCCAGCATGTTGGATGCAATATTATTTTACCAATTGCCAAAAGTTTACCCAATTTCACCATTATATCTCTTCTGTCAAATTTATCCAGGACTTGCACCTGACCCACTTCAGTGTTGAGGTAGACTGACTTTGACATATTGAATGTTTTCAAGATTCTATCCAACACCAAGGATTTTGTTATTGTAACTGGCCTTGTCTTCAGCCTGAGTTGTTGGGATGGACTGAATCTAGCATCTTGGGTGTAGTATATTGACCAATTTCAATACTTTCTCTCTTTAATGAGTCATTTGGGACCCTCACCTGGATTTGTCCTTATTGATGGACATGTTGAATGTGAAATTGCATGCAGTATTTTCATCATTTCAGACATGTAGCCTCTACATCATATTGTTGTAAATTTGTAATTTCAATTTGTAACTTCACAATTCCAATATGTGGGTTTCAATGTGGGGTTTCCTGTGACATTTTACCATTTCAATTAGGTATCGTGGATGTGGTATTTACTTAATTCAATCTGTAATATTAATGCATTTTTTTAAACTAATTTCAAATGCTTTATCCTGTTTATCTCTTGACTGTCTCAATATGTTTCTCTATAGTCAATTTACCTTTGCCACACATAGCCCCATCCTCATCTTTCAGGGTAGACTGGATCTGGATATTATATTTTAAGCGATTTAAGCCTGGAAATTTGATGCAATATAGCAATGAATTCCTAACTCTACAGTGAATTTCAATCCTACTCCTATCTTGTGGGGTTCGAATGTGGGACTCTAAAGCCATAATAATTTTGCTACAGCTAACCTCATTCTCTTCTTTTGCAATGGATCAAATCTAGCATGTTTGGTTCAGTAAAATAATCAATTTATTATTTAATATTAACACATTGGATTCAGTATTTTGACCGTCTTCAAAAACTTTATCCAATCTCAACACTCTAGAGTCTATTATGTATCTTGGGGTTTGAATGTTGGAATTTGATGCCTTGATAGTATGATACTTTTGCCACCCCCACCTTGTCCTCATCTGTCAAGGTGCACCAAATGTGGAATGTTTGTTGGCAGTAATTTAGTGAGTCTAATTTGACATATTGGATGCAGTATTAAAGTCAATCTCAAATATGTCATCTAAGTTAAACACCATGTCATGTCTCTCTTCTTTTCAATTTGGGGCTCTTTAGCCCTAATGTTTTTGCCTCTTGAGATTCTTACAAGGTTATTGGATATGCCACCCCACTTCCTTTGGTACCTGTACCAACATGCCTGGTATGGATATGAGTATGGTGTGGTTTGGATGTGGCTTGGGTACCTTGCCTGTGTGCGTGTAATGTAAATGAGAGCAAACTTTGACCTGTGCTGGATATGTTTGGATTTGGCGATCTAGTTGATTGTATTTGTCCAAGTTAACTTAAAAGAACCCTTGAAAGTTGAAACATTGAAAAACCTCCCTAAAACATAAAATCCCTATTCTTTTTACATCAATCTAGTCCAAGTAGAGGTAGACTGTAATTGATATTCTATTTTCCCTGTTTATTTTAATTTTTGGTTTCCATGTTGGTTTTAATTACCATTTTCCTCATTCCCATAGCCTGCAGCTGTGTGAGATTCCTAACACATACCGTGTCTATATTTCAATACTAAACTAAAATCAGGCATCTATCTGAATGATACAGATTTATTAACTGATTTTGACAGATTTAACAAGCTATGAATGCCTATAAGTAATTGAAATGGGGGTGGATCCGACCATGTGATTCGTAGCACCAAGACAAAGTGTTTAAACTTAAAGTGACAACATGAAGTCTATTTAAAGTTCTAAATGAGTGATAGCGCTTTAATTTAATAACTTTATTTATATAAATAAGCTTATTTTTTATTAACAGATTAATTTAAATTATTTAGTCAATACATAATTTATGATTCTATTAATATTAATATCTGTAATAAGTTTGTTATTACTTATTTATTGAGCTTATTTTATCATTTATTGAACTTATTATATCATTTATTGAGCTTAGTTTAATAAGTTTTTTTATTACTTATTTGTTATTGCTAACAGGTTTTAAAGCCTTATTGCTATACTCAAGGAATTGTACTTTTCTCTTTTTCTATTTGTTAATGACCAATACTTGTGGTTAATGTTTTACTTTCCCAGGCTCTTCCTGGTCAGCATGCTGATTGCCCAAGTTTCAAGCTTGTCATTGTTGGTGATGGAGGCACAGGTAAGAGGTCTATGCAATTTCTTTTTTCTTTTTT
>MU225389.1:122714-140463 GCA_018584345.1 Thuja plicata
GTGTTGAAGTCCATCCCCTCGATTTCTTTACCAACTGTGGGAAGATAAGATTTTATTGCTGGGACACTGCAGGACAAGAGAAATTTGGCGGCCTCAGAGATGGCTATTAGTGAGTTTAATTCTCCCTTAATTTCTATCTATTTAGGTCTTTCTTTCATATTGTAAATTAAGTTGAGTTGTTTATTTTTCCAGTTTTGATTTGTAGTGTAGCAGGCTCAAAATCTACCTTTTAAATGGATAGTAAGTGGTCCTTCAGAAATATGGAAATTTTATAGTTAGAATGTAGGCTCAATGATGGATTTCTCTGAGAAATTAGTGTGAATAGTCTTTTTTGGGTAATTTCAATGAGTTTTCTGAACTTTTTTCAAAGCATCAGCAGATTCTGCAGTGTTTGCCATATGATTTGATAAAATAAATCTACCTTAGCCTAATGTTGCATTCTAGCTTCAATTTGAAATGTGTAGATAACTAAAATGGGGTGTACTTCTGTGTTCTAACATGCAAAACTTTGAGATTTAATTTCTTGTGCTGCAATCTAAAATTTACTAAAAAGCTACGTTATGTATTGCAGCATTTGGCTAGAACTGCCTACCATAGTTTTGAAAAGCAGATGGAAAAGTTTGTCAATTGTAAATTCCTTGTTTAAGATGATATGAGATTGCCTTTTGTTAGCCATAAAAAAGTGATATGTTGAACTCTAGTAGAAATATACTAGGTTTAGTCAAGTCTTTAAGATGGTCAACGACTTTGCTTTTTGCCTAGGCACATTAGAAATATAAATTGTCATATCTTCATTCAAAGGCACAGTGGAGAGCTATCCCTGACAAGAGTAGGCAGAATTTGCGTAACAGATGAACAATTTGATACAAATCTTTAGCCCTCCACCTTTTTGGTCAGTGGTGGTGGTGGTCATAGCAAGCAAACAATACTCCTCCAGACAGAGACTGATTTTGGCTTACCTGGAATTATATTGGCACTAAACCTCTATCTATAATACTGCCCATGGTATTAAATCATGTAGTGATGGGCAAGGAATGTAAATTTGTGGAAAGCAAGTCATAACCCGAGGACAATAAGAATCTAAATCAATTCCTTTACAAGCATAAGGGTCATCTTTCTTTTTTGATCGTGGAAGCTAGAGTTCGAGATATACTGGTTGGTGAACTCTTTTTCCCTGAGACGCTTTAAACAATCCAAACCTTTTGTCATGTATTTCATTGGCTCCAAACTAAAACTGTGGCTATAATGGCAGAGAACCTATTTGTTATCTCAGAACCTCAACATTGAATGAGAAATTAATTGAATTTTATCTAATAAGTTGTCGGTTCAGGTTTGGGGACGGATTCAGGTTTGAGAATCCGGTTCGTGGATTCGTGAATTTTTTTTTTCCCATTACGATTCATATGGGTTCTTGTGTGTGTGTGTGTCTATATATATATGCATTATATACACAAAAAAATAAGAGAAATACACATAATTCTAAAACTAAATCATTTCATAGTATGAATCTTTGATGCTTGATCATTGATCAATGCCAAATCTCAAAGCTAAACATTAAAAATTTAATTAGTATACTTGATCATTGATCTATGTTCGCGATTCTAAAGATAATAAAAAGGGTCATTTTAGGGTTAGAAGCAAAAATAATATATATATATTTTTAAGTGGGTTGGACACTTTTTAACATGCCTGGCCGTGGGTCCCTGGGGATCCGCATGGATCCGCGCGGGATCCTCGAGTGTCCACTTTGGATCCCCACGGGTCCGTGCTGGATCTGGGCAGGGTCCAGGTCTGGACCCGTGGGTCTGTTGGGATTGCAGGGTCTGCAGATCCAGACGGACCCACAGGTCCAGATCTGGACCCTGTGTCTGCGGATCCAGATGGACCCACGGGTCTGATCCGGACCCTGCCCGGATCCAGCGTGGACCGGTCCGTGAATCCGGACCCGGACCCGAATCGAGGGTCCAGGGTCTGAATCCGGTAACTTAGGTCATTTTATTGCTGGTTGTTAGCTGAAGCTATTTGAGCTACTCTTTTGTGTTATCTATTATTTTGATAGAAAATGCTCAGTAAACTCAGTACAGCATTCTACGCATACTTCTTGTATCTTGTAAAGATAGGGTTAATATATTAATATAATTATTCAATCTCAGAGATTCCTTCGAAGAATCTTCCTCAAAATTGGTGGCTTCAAGCAGACAGACTTGGCTTGTTCATTTCTTTTGAGTCACTCAAAACATTTGTTGGCACTTCAATTTTATGTGTCTCAATCCTTTTCATTTGTTCTCTATAATGTTGTTCTTGTTCACATTGTCCTGACTAGTGGTTCATCAGTAATAATCGATCTGATAAATCTTCTATGGACTCCCGCTATCTGTCTTTCTATTTTCCATACCTTGGCCAATTTTCTCAATTTCTTTTTTTTTGAAAATTTGACTAAAGTGGGATGTCTCAGCCCATCAGGCTTCTTACTTCCCATTTTCTTCATTCTATAGACAGCTATATAATGAATGAGAGATACCCGACCGTGACAGATGCAACTTCTTTCAAGAAGGCCGATTTGTATTGTTGTTCTTTTTGCTTGAGGACATGTCTTCCACTGCAATGAACACTATGATTGACATCAATGCTTAGCTACTTGTCTAATGACAAGATTTTGAATTTAGAACACTGCAGAGGGGATTTAAATGATTTTATTAGTGCTTCCAAGGATAAACTGGCGCCTATGCTACATACAATGTCTATAGAGATCTGTCTGTCTGATACATTCTCCAGGGCACTGATTGTGTGGAAGATTTTTCTTGTAGTTGCACTCAAACTTAGGAGCCTTCATTGCCAGAAGAGGCCCGATCATGGCTTTTTTGACTACCAAATTTTGAAATGTGTGTCCAGTTGTCCTCACATGATTGGATTGCATGGAGGTTGGGATTTCTTGACTGTTTCACGTGCCGCGACTCTTCCTGATGCCCAACATGAATGATAAAAGATAATGAACTTCAAAATAAAGGAGGATAGAAAGAATAGAGGAGATATCGTGAAATTGTAAAGATAGGGGTTCCATAAATACCATCCATTGACGTGTACTGAATTTCAGATGCTAATTGACAACCATATTTATATTTCTATCAAGGACAGTTTCGACTTGGTCAGAAGCCATTTCTTCCATATGTTACAAGTTGCTTCTTGGATGATTGGGGTTCCTTGAATGGTGCTCTATCTAGATACGGTTTCTAAAATAGAGGACATTTGCCCTCTTTCATTTTGGATGATTTTAATATGTATTTTGGGAATCTCTTGGTGTTGTTTCCAATCTTTTTAATGTGATCTTAAATGTCAGCAACTATGGAGCAATGAGAATTTTGGTAGAGTACATTAACTGTTAAGTGAGAGAATTTTTTGTAGAACTTTGTAAGTATATACCTGTATTCTTTGCAGTTCTCCTAAAACAGGATAGATTTCGGAGAGAGTCCCAACCATGTAAAAACATATGGCTGAATATTTAATAGGATTGAACACATTTTCCCTTTGGGGTGGATTCTGTTTGAAGACATTACAAATGCATCTCTGGTCCATTTTTTTAATTCTTTAGTTTCTAAAGCTTTTTAAATTTTTATTTGTGAAATTATGGTCTTTGATAAGTTATGCTTCTTGTCTTGCTTGCTATGATGCATTGGTTTAATCATAAATTTAGTCAAGTCAACATTGATCTCCATCTAGATATGGTTTCTGAAATAGACGACATTTGCCATCTTACATTTTGGAAGATTTTAATAAGTATTTTGAGAATCTCTTGTTGTTGCCAAGCTTGTTATGTGATCTTAGATGTTAGCAATTATGGATCAATGAGTTTTATGGTAGAGTACAGCAATTGTGAAGTGACAGGATTTTTTGTAGAACGTTGTTAGTATACCTGTATTCTTTGCAGTTTTCCTAAAACAGTTTAGTTGTCAGAGAGAGTCCCAACCATGTGAAACATATGGCTGGATATTTAATAGGATAGAGCATATTTCCTTTTTGGGGCGGCTTCTGTTTGAAGACTTCGCAAATGCTTCTTTGGTCCTTTTTTAAGTCTTTATCTTTTACAGCTTTTAAATTTATTCAAGTCAACATGGTCTCTAAGGTGCTAACAGCTTATAGTATGTATAAGATACATAATTGCATTGATGCAAGGTTGGATCTTATAATGCATTTTTTTAAAATTTCGCTTGTGTCAAAAATTCTGGTTGTAATTTGTGCCTTATCTGCATTGACTCAAACCCGTTTGTGATATTATCCTGTTACTAACTAACTTTTGTTTCCAGCATTCATGGCCAATGTGCTATTATCATGTTTGATGTCACTGCAAGGTTGACGTACAAGAATGTTCCAACATGGCATAGAGATCTCTGTCGGTGAGTAAATGCTTGTTTTAATGTTTCTGACTTAAAACCTGTGTTGGTTAGATTTCAATTTGTTTTACTCGAATTAATTTGTGTATTACTGATGTTATTCTTGTCAGGGTCTGTGAAAATATCCCAATTGTTCTCTGTGGTAACAAGGTTGATGTAAAGAACCGCCAAGTGAAAGCCAAGCAAGTTACTTTTCATAGAAAGAAAAATCTTCAGTACTATGAAATATCTGCTAAAAGTAACTACAACTTTGAGAAGCCTTTTCTCTATCTTGCAAGAAAGATTTCTGGGTGAGTGCTTTTGAGAAGTTCATATTTTTGAGCATTGGAGATGACTTACAGGATTCACAGTTTAGTTTCTTGATTGTAAAGATCTGGATATTTGTAGTCAAACCAGCCTTACTTATACCTGTCTATCTACAGGGATCCTAACCTTCATTTTGTTGAGTCACCCGCCCTTGCTCCACCAGAAGTTCAAATTGATATGGCCACACAGCTCCAGTAAGTGATTTTGTAAGGACATTTTGCATACGTTATTGTATTCTTAATGTTACTGAAATTGAATTACTTTTTTTGTAACTTTTCCAGGTATGAACAAGATTTGGCTCAAGCTGCAGCACAGCCTCTTCCTGATGACGATGATGATGCTTTTGACGGATAGATGATTTTCTGTGACACATTTACCGTGCTAGGTTGTGGTGTGAATGGTCTGATAGTTGGATTGTTTGGACTATTTTTCACTGTAATCTATATTCTAAATATATTTTAGTAGTAATAGTTTCACTAAAAACTGAGTTACCTCTTTATTTGCAATATGCATTAATTTTTTTGACTCTTGAATTTTAGAGATGTCTATATTTAGGTTTTTTAGTAGTCATCAATAGATGGCATAACAATCATACTATATGTAGGAACTGAGGGCTTACATGTAAGAGTGGCTCTTGAAAATATATGTGCGTCTTCAGTGTTAAAGATTTTGTTCTTATGCTCAAAGAATGAACGGGCATTGCACAGTTGTTCTTTTGTTGAGTCTCAATATCTCAAGTAGTAACTTTTTGTGCAAAGGCTTAATAAATTATGTATGCTTATTAATGTAACTAGGAATCATCACATATTTGATGCGAAAGAAGATATATTTATGTAGAATTCAAGAATAATGACTTAATTTCACGCAGAGTTGGGGATTATATATTGGGTAGGAGCTTCTGTGGCTGTTTGTTTACTGAGTGGGAAGGCATCTTTGTGGGACTATATTGTTATATTAAAACCTAAACTTTATTTTGGGGATGGCCTATAGATTTATTGTAACCAAATGTGTTGTTAGGACACGTTCCTGTGGCCTGCAAATCGTTGTTTCAATACAATTGATATGTCAGTCGAGCAACTGAAGTTATTAATTGATGTGATGCTGATGGATATGAGATATTGAATGTTCTGGTGTGTGTTCTTGTCAGCGTTGTGCTTCATTTAGTTCTAGGAAGACTACACATGACTCCATATACGTAGGTAACAATATTGCTCCGTGTATAGACATTTCTTTTTTGGCTGTTTATGGATTCAAGGATGTTTATGATTACAGAGTATTTTGTTCTCTCTTTGTTTGGTTACTGAAATTTATGGAAAAAAACACGTGTATGTGATTTTGGCTGATTTGATCATCTCCAGTTCAGAGGTGGGATGTGAATGATCACAAGACTTCTTCTCACAACCAAAATATTCTCTGTAAGCTATTGACCACACATTTTCATATGCTCTCAAATACCATTTTAGTCATTACGCTATTGTAAGAAGTATCTTGTTTTATGCACAATAGGGGAACTTTTCTTTTTATTGAAATGTAATACAAATCTGCGTTCTGCATTTATTTTGCTACAGGAGACCTGTTTGTCAAGCTCAAGTTTAACACAACGTCTTCCATTTATTTTTTAACATTTTATTCGTCACTTGTAACAGCCTTTTTTGGGCGTTGTTTGAAGTTTGAAGTTTGACACGCAATTCGTTTCATGGTATGTTCTCTCCCCAAAAGAGCCAATTTTTTTTTTCTAATGAAACAATTTATGTTCTTTGTACTGCTCACTTACTAAATACTTGCACCTCCAATTTTAGGTGGTGGAAGGGATTGTCATCAGTCCCCTGATTATTGTTATCCTCATCTTTTAATCTTTCATAGTTGCACCGTAATAAGTACATGTAGCTACAGAATAATTAAACAACAATAATTACAAAATATCATTCAACATCATTCTGTATTGATGTTAACATATACAAATATTACTTGTCCACAAAATTCAAAACAATGATACATGTTTAAGAAAGATAAAAATATCCATTAAAATTTTTGACAAGTCATTCTTAAACTATAACTTTTAAAATTAACATCAATTTTTAACTAGTAACGTAAAATGAAAAAATAAGAGACATCTTTGATAAAATAACATAAAATCTTGTATCTACTCAAATATAAAAAATAGCATATTATATTGACAGGATTGTGGAAATTTAATAGCTATTAAAATTAATAGAACAAAAAATAAAATAAATTAGAAACCACCTATTTACATATTTACTAGTAAAGTTGAACTAGGTACATAATTAACATATAACATTTTAAATTGATTTAACCTTTAAATAAGTCACCTCACAACACTATCATAAAGGTGTATATATATCTTGAGTTTTTGTTGAATTAAAATGCGAACTATTTTTTTTTTAATTCCAACAATTTAAAGGTCATTTTTTTTTGCTTGGTAATAGATGTTTTTTATTAATAAAATAAAAATTTACATAAGTTGCTTGAAACTAAAAAAGCCAGTTAGGCCTATGGCTATTTACATAATGAAATTGCTTGCTCTTCTTGAGCTCCTCAAAATTGCAGTTTCTCCTGTATAGATTGAAAATATAGAAACTTTCTATCTCTTAACAGACTAGGCATTACTAAGGCATAACATCGAAACTATACTTGACCCAAAAAAATTTGAGGTTGTTTGGTCTTAGAAAACCATCATTCACAAAAAACGGCAGTCATTATTTATTCGGCCTTATCTGCATCTTCAAATCTCCTTGCCCTTCGAAGATGCCTAGTCCATGCGCTCCGCGGGATTTCAAATGTCTGTTCTCTCTCTTCATCAGTTTTCATTTGTTCATTTTTATGAATCTCATCTTTCACTTTCTCCCATTCACCGCAGATCTGCATTTTGTAGTCATTGCCCTCCTCCTTTCCAACCCATCTTATGAAAGGTGGCCTGCCATATTCCTTAGCTTCATCTTCATCTGCAAAACATTCAGAAAAGTTGGAGCCAAACCCCAACACAACCCATTCCAAGATGGAAGCGAGGCCGTTGAGTAAGTCTAGAGCGAAGAGAGCCTCCGCAACCCATTTTACTACATCAACTGGCTTTCCTAATTCTAATCCTGAGGCGATTATCATAGAAATAATCGCAGTGTTATTACTTCCCATCAATCAAAATTCTTGGAACTTTGGCCCAAGAAATCCCAAAACTGCCTTTACCATATCATCTATTTTTTGACCAGACTCGCGATTCTCACCTTACTAGCTGCTCCCGGAAAAGATTTCATCTGGCGCTTTGTCTGCACTGTGAAATCTGCGTGCATTGTCACCAACTTGGAGAAAAACCTACACAAAACAGTTAAGAAAAAAAAAACAAATAACCAAACCCGCTCATAGTTATGGCAGAAAGAATGGTGAGATTGCCTTAAATCGACAATGTTTCATCATTACAAACAACTCTTCTTGCAGCCGTTTGTCCTATCCATCATAAAGCCAATTTATGCAAGAGATGCATGTCCTCTGCAACCACCACGATGTCATCCTTCGCATGTGAAGGGTCATTCAAAGAGCCGTCGTCCAATCACTCATAAAAGGACGCCGCCAAATTCTCTCCACTATATTTGTATTTATTGTGCTTTTGCCAACTCACTTTGAGAGCTGTTTTAACATTATTTAGGAGGACAACGCAATTTGCCACCTCCTCCATAATCATGTCCTTCTAAAACCATTAGCTAAGTCATGTGACCATCCGCTAACCAAAGGAGCTTGGCTTGAAGCCCCATGGCCATAGCGCGTTAACTTTCACATTTTAATATTGTTTATTAATTTCAAAATAGGTTTAAAGAACATATCTGTTAAGTTGGACATTTTCAAAATTTAAATACCCACCTTTTCAAAAGTGATTGCCCACTTTGATAGAACATCTGCCTCAGTATTGCCTTCTCGATATGTATGAGTAAGTCTGAACTCTGCAAAATTCTTCAACAACCTCAAGACATTTTGAACTAAAGATTGCAGATGCCATGCCTCTGTCTGACCATTCTTAATAGCATTGATGATCACAAGCGAATCCCCTTCTAGATGTAGTTTATGTATGCCAAGAGTGGATCCCATTCTAACTGCCATTAAAGCTGCATTTATTTCTGCCATATTGTTTGTTCCTTCCCGCAGCTTCTGAGCTTCAAAAGCTAATGTATCTCCAATATGATCCTTTAGTATGACACCAGCTCCAGAAGGCCCTGGGTTGCCTTTTGAGGCTCCGTCGAAATTCGCTTTGATCCATCCCTCTTCTGGAGCAATCCATGCAACCTTCGCCCGAAGTTTGCGTTTTTCCTCCCCACAAGAGCCCATTTGTCCATTTCTACATTTCAAACCAGGCCATTTATTTTGTAACTTCCAATCCATCATTGTAAACTATGTGGAGATTGATATTTTAGTAGCACTAGCATTTACCACCTCTTTAATGGTGTGATTGATTCTATACTTAATTCTTTTAACATCTTCTTTCTTCTCCTGAAAAAGCCGTCGATTTCTCTCCTTCCAGAACTCCCATATAAGAATAGAGGGGCTAGCAATCCATGTTGAAGAAAAGGTGGATTTCATTGGTGGTGTAGGCCAGCTACTAAAGATATCTTTTAATTTATTTGGTAAGGGTCCCTGCCATCCCAAATTCCCTTTAAGCATTTCCCAACATTGAGCAGCTAAATTACATGTTACTAGCATATGATTCACATCCTCTTCAGCTTCTTCACATAATAAACATCTAGTTGGTCCTAAGATTCCAAGTCTCTGTCTCCTAATTCCAATTAGGATTCTTTCTTTTGTGGCCAGCCATGCAAAGGCACCTGCTTTGGGTAGGCACTCTTTGCTCCAAAGAAGTCTTGTGGGTCAATCTTCAAGATCATTCTCTATCTCAAGAAGCTGATATCCTAATTATGCAAAATAATTGCCATTGCTTGCAGCACACCATTTGATTGTATCATGCTCTGTAGATATACTCACATTTCTATTTTCAAATAACGCTTTCATCAGTTCAGTCTGTTAATTAGTTAGCCCCATATTATTGATATCTTTCCATTCCCACACCACCCCCAATGGGCTATGTCGCATTTCAAGATAGTTGCTTAACTGAGATCCCCATCTATCAGAATTTTTTTGTCTCGGCTCCTGATATTCCGGAATGTCAGCTAGCACTGGATAACCATTCCAAGAATCATCCCAAAATTTCACCTTCTCACCATTGCACACTTCCCAAGTTATATGTTGTGTGATTAGGGATCTGCAACTTGAAATAAAATTCCATATAACAGAACCTCTTGGAGGGTTTGGTGTGGTAAGAATTCGCTCATCTGCCATTGTGTCTAAATATTTAGCTTTTAGTAATTTTACCCATAGTAAATCAGGGTTGTGATACATACTCCATATCAGCTTCGCTCCCAAAGCTTCATTCATTAAGTTCCAATCTCTCAAACCAACTCCCCCATTGGTTGTAGATTTGCATACTTTTTGCCAGGCAATAAGAGGCCATTTATCTTCTTCATTTTTTCCATTCCATAGAAACTTCCTCATCCTCCCAGCCACTATCTGTGCAACTTTCTTAGGAATATTCAAGCACATCATTGAGTAAATGGGGATTGCATTGATGACTGATTTAAGTAATAGAATCCTTCTAGCAAATGTGAGCCATTTGCTCTTCCATCCTTCTAATTTTTTGGAACATTTCCCAACTAAATCCTTCCACAGATTGGCTTTGGATGCCCCTTTGAATAATGACATCCCTAGGTATTTACTCGGAGGTTTACCTACCCTAATACCAACAATTCTGCAAATTTCTCTCTATTTTCGGAGATCCACATTAAAGAAATAAATCTCAGACTTATTCCAATTTATACATTGACCTGAAGCTTTACTATATAAGTCCAAGGTTCCTTTTATAACTCTTGCTTCCCGAAGAGAAGCTTCTCCCACTAAGTTAGTATCATCAACAAACTAAAGGTGCGTTATAGGATCCATTCCTTCGGCCATTTTAATGCCCTTCCATACTCCTGAAACTCTTTTCATTCTTATCAAATGCCACAGTGCTTCAACCATGATAATGAATAGGAAAGGGGAGATCGGGTCTCCTTGGCGAATGTCTTTAGTGGACTTGAAGAAGCCTTGCGGGCTGCCATTTACCAATACAAAAAATCTAGGTGTATTGATGCAACTTTCAACCCACTGAATCCATTCCGCACAAAATCCAAAACATTTGAGGACTTTGAGTAGGAAAGCCCTATTAACAACATCATATGCTTTCTTTATGTCAAGTTTAATCATCATCTTTTCCACTTTATTCTGCTGAAGAGTGTGAATAATTTCATGGGCTACAATGATCCCTTCATATATGGATCTATCCGGAGTAAAACCACTCCGTTCCTCCGATATGATTGACTGCAAAATATTTTTCAATCTGTTCGCCATTATCTTAGAGATAATCTTATATATTGTGTTGCATAAGGAAATTAGTCTAAAATCTTCAAAAGACATTCTATTCTCTTTCTTTGGGATGAGAGTGAGAAATGTATTATTAAAATCTAGGAATAAAAAGCCCTCAGCCCTTGATTCTTCAACCACCTCCCAAACCTCGTAGCCCACAAGATCCCAAAATTGCTGATAAAATATAGTTGAGAAATCATCTGGCCCTAGAGCCTTCTGTGCCCATAGATAAAAAAACTACCTTTTTGACTTCTGACTGTGTGCAAGGTTGTTTTAGCATTGCATTCTAGGCCGCCATGATACTTATAGGAATGACATTCTGCAAATTTAAATCCGCATTAAGAATATCAGGATCCTCTGTAAAGATGTTTTGAAAGTATCTAATTGCTTCCTGATTAATCTCCTCAGGATCTTGCACTACTATCCCATCACTATTTTGTATAGAGAAAATCTTATTTTGTGATCTACACACTTGGACAGAGTTATGAAAAAGTAGGTATTTTTATCTCCTTCAGCAAGCCATAACTCTCTTGATTTCTGTCTCCAATATGTTTCTTCCCTATTTAAAACTTCACTATAAAGTTTGTTCAATGTGTTTTCTTCTACAAAGTCAGCTTCATCCATCCCATTTATAAGAATATTAGAATGTAGTATTCCCAATTCATTTTCTAAAGCTTCTTTCTCTACAAAAATATTCTTAAATACTTCTCTATTCCATCCTTTCATTTTTTCTTTTAAGTGTTGTAGCTTTTAAAAAAGAATGGAAGTCTTATTACCTCTTCGTGTCGGAGCTTGATTCCACCATTGTTTCACTTGAGCGTGGAAGTGTTTATGTCTCAGCCACATGACTTCAAATTTGAAGGGATTCGTATCCAGAACTTTATCTTCTTGAATTCTCACACTTATTGGATAATGATCTGACCTAGTTAGAGGTAAATTTTCTGCACAACATGTCCAATTGGTTGTAGCCCAATTTCCTGCCAAAAGGAAACGATCCAATTTTTCTGCAATATTTAAAAAGCCACACCTTCTGTTTGTCCATGTGTATTGTCCATTCCTTAACTCCAAATCTACCAATCCATTATTTGTAACAAATTTTGAAAACTCCCTCTGACTCTGTCCTGCCCAGCCAAGTCCAACTTTTTTTTCCGTAGGATTTAAGATTGCATTAAAGTCTCCTCCCAACAAAAACATCTCATTGGGTTTACTATTTAGACTCTGAAATTTCCTGCCAGAGTGCCCTTTTTTGCATAGGGTTATCTGGGCCATAAATATTTAGAGCTTGGAAATGCGTGAGTAGCTATCTTGATCTCACTTCCACCCATATCCAAGATCTGTTACATTCTACTATGGTTACATCCACAAAACACATAGTCCCCCAGAAGCACCATTTGCCTCTGAAAAACATCTCCATCTGCTAATTTTTTTTGCAAAACTATCTAAATCTTCTCCACTCAATTTAGTTTCTTGTAAAAAGATGATATCTGGTTTCACCTGATCAAAGCCTCTTTTGATTAGGTGAATATTGTCAAGGCCATTGCAGCCCCTGACATTCCATGATAAAATTTTCATGGCTCTCAGGGAGAGGCAAAGCCCATCCCCGAAATAAACAATTTACTTTGGTGTGTTGCGCACCCTGCTAAGGCTTACTTTGCCTTATTAGACTTCCTCCCTCTTTTTTTCTTCTCCTATAGAAGGTATTGACTTCTCGGTTAACTGTTGTGCAATTGTTCTCACCTCCAACACATTAGCTGAATCTTTGAAACCAAAAACATCCTCCACTTCTTCCTCGAATGAATTAAGGAACTCACCCTCAGAATCTGATAAATTACCATTGTTATCCTTTATATTTTCAAAGGAACTTTCCAAATTTATGATAGGGGAAATATGTGTATCTTTGAACCCATCATATTCATTTGTTTCCCCAACAACAAGAGGGCTTTCCTTTATCAAATCCTCCCCTATTAGGATTCGATCAGGCATCTCATTCATAGGACTTTGTTTCCTCTGAGGAGATTGGTTTACTGCTAAGGAATCCTCACCCCAAACCTTTCTACCACTTCCCAAAATAATTTCATTAGAAAGATTTAATGGGTGTGGGATCACAATAGAGTCTTGAAATGTGTATAGTGGCACCTTAATAGTGTTTTCATCAAGATCTGGCCTATCACTCTTGTGTTTTTCCACCAACCTGCTTTCTGTATAATGTCCTTCCTTCAGCTCCAGATTTTGATCATCATTTATCTCTTTTCCTTGGGTCTCTTGAGTCTCTAGTTCATTAAAGTTTGCTTCTCCAGATTTCCCCCAGTCAATCACACCTCTCAGCTCAGAATATTGCTGGTTTCATCCAATCCTACATTCATTTTCCAGAATCCCATTAATCTCCTCTATGGTTATACCATAAGGAACCCCATAAGGGTTTAAGCAATTTTTCCTTTCCCCTAACTTCTCCAAGAGGTATCTATTTAGTTCGGATTCAAAAGATTGCTCTTATTGGTTTTTTTCTGTGATGAAAATTATTTTGTTATTTATCTGATTGACTTCATGCGATTTGCCTTACTCCCCACTTATATCCATAGCATTTAACTGTTTATCATCGACCAAGGGTTCTACATCATTCTCCACCACCACTTTTTGTTTCCAAACCCCATTAGTTGTAGTAATTAGCAAGTTTTCAGGTAGAGGGTGGACTTCTCTCCACATGATCAGAATTTTAGGGCAAGTAGATAGATTACTCTCCAAGAGGCACTCTTCTACCCTGATAAATGACCCAAGTCGATTTCCTAGAATACTTAGGGTTTCAAAACCCCAATATTCATGTGGTAGATTAGGGACCAAAATCCATGTGGGTATTTCTTTAATTTTCTTCTTTTCAGGGTCGAAGTTCTTCGACCAGTTAATAATATATAGGCCTTTCCCCTCAATCAAATACAAGCCTTGTTTGAATACCCATTCCTTATCTTGACCGGTTGGTGTCGTCACCAAATAGAAACCATTCGACATGGTTGTCAAAGTGAAAGCTTGTCCCCAGAATTTTGAGCACCATTCTTTTATCTTACTCAGTGCTGGCCATTTTTCGACCCATTTAAAAAAGAAAGCATGGTCTTCCAAAAAATTAATTGATTCATTCCATACTACGTTTTCAATCAACACAGTCGTCACTCTACTAATATCAATCTTTGAAAATACTTGTGCTAGTGTCTCCGCTGCAGAGTCGACCTCCTTCGGCCTTTGAAAGTCAAATAACCTATCATTACTCCTCTTAAAACTCATAAAAGGTCTTTGGCTCCGATCTTTAGCCATAGCTCTCTGATTCATTTGTTCACGATGAGGTGGGAAACCCTGTCGGTTTCTAGGGTTTTGGAATTTTTTAGTTTTTTGATGCCCCAACTCCATAGCATCTTTATCACTCCTCTCACGTTTACCCCATAATTTTCCTGAGTATTCCAAACTCATATGACTCTTGAAAGGTCTATGGTTCTGCAACTGCCAATTCGGCCTCCCATAGCCGTTGGGTTGGAAATTTTTAAAATTTCCTCCTCCCGCTTGCTCTCTCCACCGCTCCATTGCCTTTATTGTGATTGATCTTTCATGTTAACAATTTAAAGGTCATTGATGTGTAACAAATCATTCTTATTTTGGAAAATTGGTGGAAGGAATGAGTACTTTAAAATTATTAGAATCTTACAACCACTTCATATCAAGATTAACAATCTCAATCATTTTCTATATTTGATTAATAATTTATTGTGGTTTTGTTTTTCCCTTTTAAGAAATGTGTCTTATATAAGAGCACATGATTTTTCTTAAACATGCCTATATTTATAACTTTCGAGGTTAAGATGCATCTTTATGCTGAGTTGTAAATGTATTAGACACGAGATTGATAAAATTATAGAATTGAATAATTAAGAAAGTATTTTGTCCAACCTACTATCAAGATTTGTTGAAAGAAGGGAGTTAAGTCTTGTGGTTCAATGGAAATTACACGCATAAATATTTTATATGAAAGTGAAGAACACACTTCTATTTTGCCTAAAAATAAGCAAATTAATGGAAATTCAGAAGTGATTTCTAAATTTTAGGAGAGTTAATCTAGCCTTAAGAGTGCATTGTAAGACTCAATTAAGGTTTAGTGTTAGCAACTGATTATAATCTAGTGAGCAAGGAATTAATTATCTAAATAAACTACTTGGAGGTGAAACTCAGATCTAGTCAGTCAATAAGTGCATATGGGCAGACCTAGTTGGAGGTGATTTTGAATGTGTTAGTGGTCTATGGTTGAAGTTACGATGGGTTTAGAACCACTACACTTGGATAGTGTAACATGTTGATTGATTGTAGTTTACTGTGTGACTCACAATGAAAATTGAGTTGCTCCTTAAGGAATCATCCTTCTTTTGATAAAATATGCCTGTCTTTTGCACAGTAGAACTCACTACGTACTCAGTTAGTCTGACAAACAAGAAACTCATAGAATTCAAAACATTTGTACACGTCTAGAAAAGATAAAAAAATGTCCATTAAAATGAAAAAAAGGGCATATCTTCAATTGATAACATAAAATTAAATCTTGCATATAATCAAATCTAGAAATTGACATATCATATTGACAAAGATTGTGGAAATTTAATAGCTTTAAAATCAATAGAGTGAAAACAAATTTAAAAAAATAATTTAGAAACCACTTCAAATCAAGATTAACAATTTCAATTATTTAATATATTTGATTAGTAATTTATTGTGGTTTTGTTTTTTCCTTTTAAGAAACGTATCTTATATAAGAGCATACAATTTTTCTTATTCATGCCCATATTTATAAGTTTTGAGGTTAAGACAAACCTTTATGTTGGGTTGTAAATGTATCAAACACAAGACTGATAAAAATATAGAATTGAGTAATTAAGAAAGTATTTTGTCCAACCTACTATCAAGATTTGTTGAAAGAAGGGAGTTAAATCTTGTGGTTTAATGAAAATTACATGCATCAATATTTTATATGAAAGTGAAGAACACACTTGTATTTTGCCTAAAAAATAAGCAAATTAATTTATTTGTAGTTGTTAATATTCTCAACAGACAGTCCATAATATCCAAAGATACAAAAGTGTGAATAAGCTAAAGTACATAGTGCTTTTAGGCTACTACTTCGAACTGTTGAAATGCAAATAAAAACTGCGGAGTTTATTTGAGGAGATTGAGGATGAACTTGATCATAATTAATGTTTTGTACAAGTATTGACACAAGTTTTATATTTTCTCATAATTGAATATGAGCGAGGGCACAAGTCTTGATGACTAGTGGTTGCATAGTTAGCAAAGTATAAAAGACTAGACATAAAGAATGCTTGAAACAAAAAGTATTGAGTTGATTGCTTCTACATTAAAATCCAATAGTTAAAGATTGAATGAACTAAAACTCACAAGAATTACATGTGATAAATTACTCCCAAGAAAAAATAATGTTGTGAACCTTTTTGTAGGAAAAACAACTTGTGCATAAAAAAGTAGATCATAAAACTCTTTGCGTGCATTGCATTGACAAGAGACATTACACGGATAACTCTTAATGATTGTAGACCAAAAGTAACTCTTAGTGGTTGCAGACTAAAAGAGACAAATACCAAACTACACTTTTTTTTTTTTTTGCATAGATAGAACTTGAATGAAAATATAGAGAGAATTCTTCTAAGCAATTATATAAATCTAATATTTAAAAATAGACTTGCCAGACACAATCATGCCTAGGATTGCTTCTAAAAGGATTTTGAATCATTAGAAATTGATGCATTTGTAAATATGTTAGTTCTATTTGATTGTAAAAATATCTCTAAAAAGTAGAATCTTTATTTTTGTTCTAGTAACATAGGCACGTAGTTTTAGAAAAGAATGTAAAAGCATGTTAGCACTTAATTGTATTGTAAAACCCTAATCAAGTAATCAACTATGTGAGAGGACACATCCGTTTGAAAAATTCAGTCTGTTATTTAACAAAATTTCTAAAATTTTAGTATGTCGTGCCAATCCTTTGCCGTGTGATGTTTGAAGTACAAGAACCATTATAATGACACAAAAGAGCGAATAAATATGTTGCAAAATGTGTAAGGTTTGTGAAAAAGAATGTAATAATTTTTAACATATGAAGATGGTTTGTCTTTGCTAATCATTCTACATGAAAGTAGTTTTGATAACTATTGTATTTAAAACATTATCAATAGCTGACATGTAATGTCCCCATTTTTCAGCAGGGCATTGAAATGATGGTGCCAGGTCATTATTGCGATCCTCGTGGTCTGGCGAGTGGTTTAGAGGGTCTTTGGTGTGAACTTACGATTTATAGTAAGTCAAGGGATAGTTTCGATGAACTCAGATGAGTTAGAGGAGTTGAATGATGCTCTCGGTTTTCATTTCTGGCTTCCGGTTTGGGCTCCAAGAATCTCGGAGAGAGTCTATTTTTAGTAAGTCACCCCGCCAGGTTCGTTCATCATCTTTTATCATCAGGATCACTCCAGTGCAAACAGATTTCGATTCTGATGCTTCTTCAGTGGTTTTCGCAAGACGGGTGAATTATTATTATTATTTGATTAAATTTGCTAAGG
>MU225389.1:144206-160662 GCA_018584345.1 Thuja plicata
ACACAGGCATTTTGTTTCCGGAGGAGTGTGAAGGCAAGTTTTTCAGTCAAGAAGGATTAAAGAAAATTTGTTTTTCTTGCTTCTATTTGAGCAATTGAGGGGAAATAAAAGGATTAGAACAAGGAAATATGATCGTAAAAGGGACGACAAAATGAATGCCCATACGAAACTTATCGAAGAGAAACCGATCGATGTTGAAGAAGAACCTATCAATGTTGAATAAGGTGCAACTCAACTAGGGAAGGATATTGGTAGTAGTCAAGGTTTACATATTTACCCTACAATGCAAAATTTGATGGAGATGAATGAGGAATCTCTTATCAGTCAAATTGCACCGGAGCACCTAGTACCTAAAAACACTAATAAATTGCATCTCAAAAACACGTGAAAGGAATGTTTTGAGGATAAATATTTGGTGGAAAAGCACAATTTTTTGTAAAGTTATTCAGGAAAAGAGAAATGACTTCAGTTTTGGAGTTGTTGGGTGTTGATACTAGGAAAAGTGGAGGAGGTCAAGTAAAAGAAACAATAATTGAAAATTTACATGATGCATTGAACATTGTTAACAGGACAAACGGAGGACCTGATTCAAATGCTGCTTGAAGAGCGTTGATGACTATGATTTCCAGTAAGAGGTTGACACATAGAAATAAAGTTCGTGCAATTTCTGATTTACTCAAGGTATCTTGAAGAACTGTTTAGAGATATATTAGGAAGAGAAATATGTTGGATATGGACATTGAAAAGAATTGGGTACAGATTTGTAAAGTTCCTCGAAAAGACAAAATTTCTGAAGATGTAAGAAGACGGATCCTTAAATTTTGGACCAACCACTCTTGTGTTTCTCACAATAGAAGGGACACAATACAGATGAAAGATGAAGAGACCAGTATGAAGATTTCACATCCAAAACATTTTGTCGATACTACAAAAAAATGAACTGTTTGAAGCATTCAAACAAGAATTTTTAGACGTGAAAATAGGTGAGAGAATGTTTGAGATGTTGCACCCTTGCTTCGTACGCATAAATAAGATTTGTGAAACATGTTGTTGAAATCATGCTGAGTTTCACCTATAATTGCAATCATATAAAAAGGTTATGGCAGTACTTAATCTAGATATGGTTCCTGGAAGTACAATAGAATTTGTGAAGTCCATTCTATGTGATAAATCAGAAGACTCAAATGAATTCAATGTCCAGTGTATAAAAAATTAATGCAATGATTATGGCAATTTACATAAATTTCCTTAACAATTTGATAATGTTGATGTTACAACATCAGTCCAGTGGAAGAGATTTGAATATGAGCGATACCAAACGAAGACAGGACAAGAATAAAAAAAATGCATTGAAGGAGAGTGAATTATCATACCTTCAGTTCATGGATAGATTTCTATCTATGATTTATCCACATATCCAACATTGTCATGGTGCACGATGACAAGCTAAACAATTTCGTGATTTCAAAAATTGTTTCCCACCTGGTTGTATTCTTTCAGTTGTTGATTCTGCGGAGAACTATACATTTTCCCCTCAATCAAAGCTCCAAAGTCAATATTATCATTCTGAGAAAGTTGCAATATTTGTGCATGTGACCTATATACATGCACAATTCAATTTGGATGAGATAGAAAGTATAGATCAAAATGAATGCATTATCATCAAGGAGGTTCATCTTTATATCACCGATGATATGGTTCATAATAGGAGCTACGTGGCTCATTGTTTCAGCATGTTTTTTGACAATCTTGTGAATCACGGGATACATGCTTCACAACACTGGATCTGGTCTGATGGGTGTGCGGGTAAGTACATTATTTTCTTTTAGTATTTTGATTCTATTAGATAAATTAAATAAGTTTTATTTTTTACATGATTATATATATATATATATATATATATATATATATAAAAGTTAAATGTTCATGTGTGTGTACATGTCTATAACTTTAAATTGAAGGTCAATTTAAGTCTGCAAAGGCTTTAATTGGTTAGCCATGCAACATGCTAGACACACTGTTAAGTTTCTTTGGAACTTCTTTGAAAGCGAACATGGAAAAGGAGAGCATGATGGAGCGGGAGCATGTGTGAAGCATGCACTCCGACAACATGAACTTCAAGGTACATACGTTTGATATTCAACTTGTTTGTAGTATAGTATGTACACATTTTAATCTTCATTTGCTAGAAATAAACTAATTATACTAAATTGTTAAATATCTAGGTAACATGATAGAAAATACAAAGAAAATTGTTGAATGGTGTCGAAATCATTTCACTACTCGAGACACAAAATACAACAAATGTTACTTTTGGGAAGTGATAGGTATTTAAAACTTTCATTTTTCAAACTCAGATTCTAAAAATTAAATTATAGGTCACATGTGTTCTAGTTGAGTCTATATATAACATGTACATGCATTTCACATTTTTCATAATTGAACTGAGATCTAACTAATTTATTTAAAATTTGTAATTTGTCTAGATATCAATCGATCCAATCCTTACAATTGTCAATCAAATGTTGGTATTAGAAGTTTACATCAAATGATGAATAGAAGACAACACAAGCTTCCACTGATTCAACTAAGAGATAAATCGTTCTTTTGTGAAGATTGTGTTAACAACAACGTAATGAGTCAATGTGTTAATATTGCAAATGGATATATATGTTTCACAATGGGATCGAAAAGAGTTAATCAGAATGCCTCCTTATGAAGATGATGACAATAATATAGACATCCATGATCCTATATATTTAGTTGATTATGAACGTGTTTCTAATTTAGTTGTTACAGGTGCATGCTGACATACATGTACACATATATTCTTTTTTATTTACAGTTTATATATAATTTATTAGGTTTACTTGAGTGACGTTCAAATTTTAGTAGTCCAAACTTAAATTTTTGTTATTAATTTAAATCCACGATTCATTTTTACATTTGTAGGTGATATTTTTTATGTGGTTGTGGATCCCGAGAATGCAGAAGGTGTAGATTATTATCTACTAAGATGCACCAAAGAAAAATACAAGTTGCCACAAGAAATTGTTGATGGTGATGGACAACAATATCCAACTGGTTCAGTTGTTATTGAAGGCACCTATTATCAACAAGTTAAGATCGACAAAAATGGAGTTCAATTTATTGAATACATGCCTGGACAGAGAGTTCTAAATTATAGTCACTTGGTTATAGCGACAAAGTTGTAGTTTGAGACTGTGCCAAAAAAAGGACGTGGAAACCAAAAGTGGAAGTTGACTATTAAAGAACATGAATTTTTTTTCGAGATAATAAATGATAGAGAGGATCCAGACTACATGTATCAGGAGCTAACTTAGGCTTTTAGTGTTTTCATAGATCTAGCTCGTGCGTACTTAAATCATATTTGAAGTAGACTATAAATGATTTGAAATACATTATTGAACCTGGATATATACATATTAGGTCATATTAAGGGTGCATAATAGGACTTAAGGGGTCATATTAGGTTGATTAATAAATTGATTAGATTGAATAAATAATGATTAGGTTATATTAGATTGATAGTTGATCTATATTAAATAAATTATATTGATACTTTGGTACAATCAAGATTAGATTGATCAAGATCTACTTTGTAATTTGTAATTATCTATGCATAATTGAATGTAATTAGGTTTCAATTAATTCATCTAGATATTTTTAAATTTATATTAGATTTCAATTAAATTGAAATTAGACTTAAATGTATAGATAAACATATGTCTACATGTGCACAAATTTTTTTTAGTTCAAATATCTATATATCTAGAAACAAATATAGACTACATGATCATACACACACACACACACACACACACACACACACACGTATGTAAATATAGATCACAAACATCAATGTCCATACCTATTTATACATCTAGAAACGTAAAATGAAAATCAAACATGTATCAATGCAAATGTCTATACATATCTAATATCAATGTCATGTACAAATACAAGAGGTCTATAGAGATAAACACATGTATGTACTAGATCAAATATCAATGTCACATGCAAATGTAGAGGTCAAATATCAATGTAAATATATCTAGAAAATCAATAACTCAACATGACCAATGTTATAACTTTATGCTTGGATGTTATTACTAAGCCACCTTTAAATTCATGCAATTCTTTCATCTCCACCCAATCCAACCTCAAGGTTTTCTTTAGACACCTCACATTGAGTTTCCTTCTAACCCCTCCTTTTTTACTTAGTTCCCTCTCCCTCATTCTGTCTCCTTCCTCCATCTTTTATTTCTCCTTAGCTTTACATTTCTCTCTTGTGTCCTTACCATTGCATCATCTCCCTCCCTCTCTCCCTCCTTCTTTCTTTCTTTCTTTCTTTCTTTCTTTCCTAAGATTTATCTTTCTCCCTCATTTCTCTTTAAACATTTTTCCTTATTTTCTCTTTTAAATATTTTGTCATATTTTCCTTATTTTCTCATTTAAATTATTTTATTAGTGATATTAATATATAATTTTCTGCTAGTATTTTTATTTTCTCAAATACACGTATAATGTATGTCTCTATCTCTATATATGATTATTCTTTCATTCTCCTTTTAGATTTTTTTTCCTTTTTACTTATTTTGAAGAAAATATTTAGTTATACACATTTAATCATTTGCATCATTTTTTGAGTATTCTTTTATTATAGGCCATTATATGTATTTTTATTATAAATTCTAGATATTTTTAATAGAAAATCAAGTTGATTAACATTTTAAAATAAGTTATTTATTTCTAATTGTATGTTTTATTATATATTTTATAAATTGTTAGTTTTATTTTTATCAACTCTTCATATATTATAATGTTAAGATCTAGATGTTTGTTTTTGTCATTTTTTTTGTATATTCATGTATATATTTATAATTGCTAGATTTTGTCTCACACACACACACACACACACACACACACACACACACACACACACACACACACATTTCTATCTTATTCTGCTGACAATCATTCTATTCTTTTCTAGTCTCCCTCTCTTCTTCATGATGATGGACTATGAAGTTTGATCTATATTCAAAAATAAATAAACTCACATAATTGATTGTAAAAGCCATATACCATAAACATACATATAATGGGTACTAAATGTACTATTCATTTTCATGAAAAAATAACTCTTGTAAAACATAGATCAATAAATTTGCCCCTAAAATCATAAAGCAATATCATGATCATTAAAAATTTTATGCCTAAATTATGTCCATTGTTTTGGGCACATTAGACAATAAGAACACGTCTCTACTTATTATGGTCTCGAGCCAAGAGAGACATTTTCTGTTCCACATCGAGTCACAAAAATAAAAGTAAAAATTTAGGGCCCGTTTGGGTGTTGGAATACCAAATGTTGGATATAGTCAATTCTGGAAGATACATATCCTGAAAATGATTTCCGGAATATGGGCTGGATCCATTTGGTTCACCCGGAAGATGAGTGAGAAGATGTATTTTCTGTGTTCGCGTGCCACAATCTGGAATTGGAATACTCCCTGGAATTGGAATATGCCCTGAATAAGGATTTATTTTATTGTTTAATTTCTTTGAATATAGTTAATTTATGAATTTTTTTAAAATGTAATTATGTTTTTGACATTTTGTAGGAGTTTTTTAATATTTATTTTATTTTTGTATGACCACTATAAACAAACACTTTTTTAATTTGTTTTAATTTTGTTTAAATAAGGTTAATTTTATAATATTTTGAAATAAAATTATGTTTATAAGTTTTCTTAAAATTTTAAAAATTTGTATCTTTTTTTAATATATATTATTTATTTTCCTGTACAAATTTATAAAATAACAAACTCCAAAATACACAAGTCATCATTATAAACAAGTTATTTATTTGAAAATGTTGCCTACAATCCAACTCACTAGCGGCACCGTTAGGAAAGAGTTGGGTGGAGAAAACCTCCAGTCTAGCCCCAAAAAGAAAACTTAATAAGATTACAAATAAATGGACGAGCCATTCCTCATTACATAATGCAGGTATGAAATTAAAACTAAATGAATGAGGCATTCCTCATTTACATTATGCAGATACAATGTTATAAATTTATAGCCCGATGAGTCTTTGATGCTCTTTCATGCCCCAACTCTCATTTTTGTCTGTGGATCCTACATACATAGAGCATACGACTACTTTGTGCTTTTGTTAGTATCACAATCTCTGTAATATTTTAATAAAAAAACATATAAATTGTAACCCCTAATGACGTACATTCAGCTGCTAACTTTTGTATGAGTTTAAAAAAAACTCTTATTAATTATATTACCTTCATTGGCCTCCTTAGATTCTTACCTGAATGAACTAGGCTTGTCAGGATCAAAACATGACCAATTAAATGAGTTCATACATGATATATCTCTGTTAACCTCAAAATTTATCTACAAACCCGAGTTAGAATTCTAGAAAGCAATGTCTAGCAAGAAAATTAACCAAAAAAAATGGAGCTTGGCGGCTACAACGGCTACAATGGCTGACTACGGCCTTGGCATTCTTACCAGTCATGGGGTCCTTCAGTAGAGGATCGTAGGCAACACATTGGGATAGAAGAAGGATGAGACCCCCATAGAATAATGATAAAAGAAAGGGGAGATGACCCTTTAATTTTTATAAAATACAACATTTTAACACAGAGACAAAGCTCCCCAGTGGCTCCACACAAGGTTTTCAACAATACAACAGACCTAGGCTGCAAGGAAATAGTCAGGATGGTGGGAGAAGGGAGAATAACAGAACTTCCCCAAGGCAAATGGGAGATTTTAGGTTAACTCCACAAACCCTCAATTTCAAACAGAGTGAAAAATTTTTGGCACCCAAAGGACAACAAGCCAGATTCAAATCTTCTGAACACTTCGACCAACAATAACAAGCTTAACACAAAGGTAGGTAACCCTAAATTTGTAAGAGATTCCTCTCTTTTGATCGACAATAAACATTTGAAAGAGTCAGTAGATCTCTTGCAAGATAGCGATTTCTTTATGAAATGGTTGGGGCTATGGCCTTGCATTGCAAAAATACAACGACGGATGATAAAACATTGGGGGGTTCATTTTGAGATCAAAACCCTATCCAATGAATTCTTATTGATCCTCAACCCCACAAAGATGGATAAGGAATGTGTTCTCAATGGGGGTCCATATATGATGGACAAAAAAGGCTTCTATGTCTGTGATTGGAAACCCAACTTCAACCCGGAGGCAGAGAAAGTCAAAGAGGTAGCAATATGGTTGAAGCTTAAAAACCTGCCATGGGAATATAAGGATGAGGCCACTCTCACAGTTATAGGAAATAGTATTGGAACTTTTATAAGTTTAGAGGAAGAGGTGGATGCTAATGACTTCTACTCCTGCTCTAAGATCTTAGTGAAAATACAGGACTGCTATCAAATCCTTGAATATGTGGTTTTAGGCTCATCATATGGTGAATGGAGACTAAAAATTGAAGCTGAATGTGCAGAGAGAGAGAGAGAGAGAGAGAGAGACTAGGGGAGATGGGCCAAAAGAAAAAATAAGGGTCTTGATATTAATCAAAATTTGGATTGGATCAAGGAGATAGAAGAGAGGAGAATCTGAACACCATCTTGGTCTATCCAATATGAGGAGGAAATGATCCTGAACAGGGTGGAAATAGAGAGACCAACTCAAGAAATGCACAGAGGAAAGGAAGGACATGATACTGGCATAGGGTTTATGCATGTGGGTTCAACCATACAGAATGAGAGTATACATAGCCCTGACTCAACTCAAATGGTTAAAGAAACTCCCTTTTCTCAAAAGAACAATGACAACACACAAGAGGCTTTAGAGATAGGGAAAATATCCATTGTTGTCCCTTACACTATGGAGGAGCATCAAATAATCTGAGAAAATGTAATGAAAGGAATATGGATAGAAGTAGAAAACCTGACTTTGTGATGGATGGCTCCTATGGATTAAACTCTCATATGATTGTTACAGGGCAAGATGAAGATGACAATAATGATTGTTGCAAAGATATTCAAATTTCTCCAATCACAAATTTGGAGTCTTCCATGAATGATATGCAAGAAAATGTGGACAATGAATGTGCTTCAGAATCATAATATGAGTCACAAGAGGAAGGAGGAGGGAATGAGGAGCTAGGGTTGCAAGATCAAATAGATATAAAAAAATATAGAACCATACAACAGACTCCTTCACAGGTTCAGAAATTGAATGTAAAGGCCAAATATAAAAGAGGCCCCAAACCCGCGCATGTAAAACTTGCAATGGCTAGTAATGCAGCAGACTAGGCAAAACTGCTGAGATGGGGAAGAGGTTATCCCTCTTCCCAAAATCAATGAAGTTGCTTTCGTGGAATGTCAGGGGCTGCAATGCCCTTGACAAGAGGCATTTGGTCAAGAGATGTCTTGACCAAACCCAACCAGATTTAGTGTTCTTGCAGGAAACAAAGTTAAGTGGGGTGGAAAAAATATAATTTATGAGGAAGTTTGGTAAGTGGGGATGCTTATTCACTGAGGCGGATGGTGCTTCAGGTGGAATGGGCATTTTATGGAAGGAAGCAATGATGAATGTGTCTTTGTTGGAGAAGGATAGTTAGTGGCAATTAGTAGAAGTTACTTCCTTTCAGCTTAGGTTGAAGTTTTATGCTCTCAATATATATGGGACGTGTAGTCGAGCTCTGAAAAAACAACTTTGGAACTCCCTATCTATTATCAGTGGTAGACTGAAGGATAGATTGTATGTGATGGGAGGGGATTTTAATGCAATAACCTCTTCGATAGAGAAACTTTGGGGAACAGGATGGATCAGCCAGAGTCAAAGAGACTTTGCAGATTTTGTAATGACAAATGAGCTTCAAGATGTGCAGTTCAATAATGGAGTCTTTACATGGACCAATAGAAGAATGTGGTATTGAAATATTGCCAAGAAATTGGATAGATTTCTCTTGGGAAGAGATTGGATGGACATGAAATGGATATGTCAAGCATAGATCTTAACAATTATAGGTTTAGACCATTTTCCAATTTCTTTGAGGATTGCTGATGATGTTGCTCTTGAAAAATCTCCCTTTATGTTTGAAAAGATGTGGCTACCTAAGTAGGGTTTTATGGATCTAATAGCACAATGGTGGAACAATGCACCCAAGTGATCTAGTAATGTAGCCTTTCTTTTTTTTAAGAAACTACAATTCTTAAAAGAATGTCTTAAAGTGTGGAACCGTGAAGTCTTTAAAAATATTTTTGATGAAAAATTTAGACTAGAAATAGACTTGGCAAATTTAAATGAAATAATCATTAATGGAGGAATGAAATTTGAGGTCTTTAATCAAGAAAAATACTTGAAGAGACAATATAATGAGGTTTTGGATAGGGAAGAGATCTATTGGCGTCAAAGGTCAAGGGAGTTATGGTTAAGAGAAGATGACAGAAACACTAAGTTTTTCACAACTCAGTCAAGGGATGGAGATCTCTTGATAAAATTTTCTCTATCAAAGACCAACAAGGTAATGTGTTAACAAATCCAACATTGATAAATGTAGAAGCAACAAGTTTTTTCTCTTCAATATTCAATCAAAATGTGAAGGAGTTGACTGATGCTTCAGATTTTCTAGGGGTTATCCCAACAACAATATCAAAGGAACAAAATGACAGGCTAATGAAGGTTATTTCTCTGAAAGAGGTGAATTTTTCTTTGTTCATTTTAGGGAGTGATAAGGCTCCAGGGCCGGATGGGTTTCCTGCCCTATTTTTTCAAAAAGCATGGCATATTATAGGCAAAGCTCTGCATGTAGTGGTGGAAGATTCTAGACAAAAAGGAACCTTGTTCAAATATTTTAATAACACTTTCTTATCCTTGATACCGAAGAAAGGGAAGAAATATTCTTTTGATGATTTTCGGTCCATAGCCCTTTGCAATATAGTTTACAAATTTATAGCAAAGGTAATTGCTAATAGGCTGAAACTGGTGTTGCCAACAATCATCTCAGAGGAACAAAGTGGGTTTGCATCAAGTAGATCCATTTATGAAGTAATAATTGTAGTGCATGAAGAAATTCACTCTCTAAAAGTTGGAAAGGAGGAAGGAATGATGATCAAATTGGATATAAAGAAAGCCTATGATAAACTCAATAGGGGCTTTCTCATGACAATATTGAAGAGGTTTGGCTTTGATAATCGCTGGATTGAATGGGTGTCAAGTTGTATTTCATCCCCCTGGCTTTCTATTTTGATCAATGGCAGCCCCCAGGGTTTTTTTGAAACTACCACTGGAATTCGTCAACGGGATCCCTTATCCCCCTTCTTGTTCATTATCCTAGTTGAAGCTCTAGGGAGATCAATAAAATTAAGAGGATCCTCGGGTTCTTGGAAAGGCATCATGGTAGCTAGAGGAATGAAGTCGGTTACTCACTTGCAGTTTGTAGATGATACATATTTGATGGGGGAGGCCTCAATAAGAGAAGCCAGAATAATAAAGGCATGCTTAGAATCTTATAGTAATGCGTCAGGACGATTCATAAATTGGGAAAAGTTAGATTTTGTTTTCTTCAACACCTCCCTCCCTGTGCAACAACACATATGCAGAATTTTGGGCATGAAGGCAGGGGCTCTACCAAGTAAGTATTTGGGGATTCCATTGTATGAGGGAGCATCTAAAGCAAACCTCTAGAAATAATTAATTGATAGTTGTGTGAAGAGGATGGAAAGTTGGAAAGGCAAATGACTCACATATGCTGGACGCATCCTTATGTTGCAATCATTCATATCTTCTATTCCTACATTCTCCATGAGTTTCTTGAAGGTCAAAATAAAAGTTTAAAGGTATATTGAGTAGAGAATGAGACAGTGTTTCTAGAATGGGGGACATGAGGAGGCAAAAATCCCATTAGTGGCATGGGACACTATCTGCAAACCAAAGAAGAAAGGTGGTGTTGGTCTGCGAAAATGACACTTGATCAATAAAGCTCTGGGTGCAAAATTAGTCTGGGAAATATACTCAAAATCATCCAACCTATGGGTACGAATCTTGAAAAGTATATATTTGGATTCAATGGAGGATAAGAGAATCTTCACGGTTTGGGATCCTCCCAAGGGTTCTTCAATTTGGAATTTCATTTCGGTCTGTGGTGTGTAATCATCTATCCTGGTAGATTGGTGATGGAAGGGAGGCTACATTTTGGGATGACTCCTAGAATGGAAAGCTGGTGCTTTCTGAAGATTATAACTTACATGACCTAATCTTGATTATGAAAAATACATGGGGTGAAAAGGTCAGAGACTATATCAAGATTAGGAAAGGTCCGATGGGGGATCAATGGTGTTGGAAAAACACAAACTCTATAGGGCTTGAGGAGGCTCAAATGGAACAAATGAACAACATTCTAATAAAGAGACAAGTGACCTTATGTGATGAAAAATATGATATCATATGGTGTGCAGCCAAGAGTGGTCATTATTCAACCAAGCTAGGATATAACCTACTGGCCAGAGATGAGGAGATAGCGAAATGGGCTCATAAGTTGTGTTGGGACAAGGACTGTCTACAGAAGGCAGAAGCTTTCGTCTGGCTAGCCATTCAGAGGAAAATACTAACAGGAGAACGCAGAAAGATGTATGGCTTTGTGGGACCTGACATGTCCGATGTGCAAGAACGCTAGTGAGGATGTGGATCACCTACTAGTGCAATGTGAAATGGAGCATAGATGTTGGGATATGGTAAGACAAAAACTAGATTTTATGGGACCCTTACCAAACTATTTATTGGAACTCTTCAAAAGTTGGCCAACTCAAGTTCAGAAATATACTCTATCTAAAATATGGATTGTGTGCCCATCTCTGGTTATATGGGAATTATGGAAAGAGAGAAACAAATGGATTTTTCAGAATGCTTCAGAATTAGCAGATCAGATTTTGCAAAGGATAGATTAGAGAGGAGGTGATGAGCACAACGGTAAGCTATAAAAAAACAAATTCAATTTTCTCCTTGTGGGATAGGAGAGTGAAAATGTCATGGCCTGGCATTAAAATAAGATTTAATAATGATGGGAATATCATGCTGAAGGATAAGACTTGCAGAAAAATTATAGTGTGGATTCCTCCGAATCTGGGGTGGGTAAAGCTAACTTTGAAGAATGTTCAAAAGGAAACTCGTGTCTCTCTAGAGCATGTGTTATTGCCCGTGACTCGAATGGAACCATTATAGCAATGATGGCAAAGAAATTACAAGCAGGGACCAATAACATGGCTAAAGTGCAAGCTACTTTGCTTGCTGTAAAACTTGGGAGGATGCTCGGTTTGCATCAAGTGCATATTGAAGGGGACTATAAGGTGATTATTGAAGCAATCAAAATGAACAACTCAAATACATGGCAATTACAAAGTGTTTTGAGGGAGGTACTTAGTGTTTTAAATCAATTTAGAAATTTCAAAATCACTCACACACTAAGGGAGGGCAATAAGGAATCAGACATAATAGAAAATTGGGATCTTACATTTGACACATCTAATGATATTGTCTTGGATGATTTTTGAAATCTCAAGACTAATGATTAAGTGATGGGCAAGGAATGAATGCAATATGTTGAGAAGATGAAAAATATAAATGTTCCCGCATATCAACTGGCGGTTGAAAGGATGGATGGCGGGAGGAAAGAATGATGTCACAATGCTAGATGACTGCCTGAGGTGGCCAAATGGGATGAGACATTGATGTGTTATTATGGCTCCTGGTGGCTTATGCAATCCTCATTAAATTAAATGGCATTAGGCATGATTACAATTGACATGTAAAAAGTTTCTCAAAGTGTATAAAGCAATATTGTTGAAGGAAACCACTCAAAGAAAAAGTGGATTTGGTGATTTGGGGTTGCAGTTGCAGAGAAAGCCGAGTTCTTGAAAAAAAAATGGAAGCCAACTTTAGTGTGGACATGAAGAAATAGATGAAATCATTTAAAGGGCTTGTGAGCTTAGAGAGAATTCAAGGTCTGCTCAAGATTAAGACGGAGGAAATGACAGAGGTGGTTCTCTTGGTGATTGGTGAACAGTTCCAGGAGAGGAAGATAAAGCACTGAACAAACCTATATTGTATTTCTCTGTTTATAGCATGGGGTTTGGAAATTCGGAAGAGTGCAGATGAAGTGGGGTAAGTAACACGAGCCCTATTTGAGGAGGATGTTTTGGGACAACTCAACTCCATTCTGGAGTGGGCGATCCTGGGGATTGGCTCAAACCTTTTAGAGTGTTTTGAGGAAGAGGAGGATGGATGGATATGTGGGTTTATTCCATTCCTGCGCTGGAGAGAAAATGTGGATAAACCCTGATGTTCCGCAGAGCAGAGGAAGGATGGGAGAAGGTAATAGCGGAGTTGGAGAGGAAGGATGACCGAGCAAAGGATATTGAAGAAATGTTTGCTCAAAAGGTGCCCCGCAGGAAACGCAACAAGCACAGAGGTGCCAAGCCCGTAAAGACGATGGATTAAGCAGAGAAGGTAAAGATGTTTTCTTTTTTCTTTTTTGAATCTATGGAGAAACTATGGAGGAATGGTGGAATCTGAAGAGGCCATAGAGAATTTTGAAGATATAGGCTCCAAACAGAGCAAGAATGCAGATTAATAGAGCAGCAAGATGGAGGAAGCTAACAATGATTAGAAGTTTCTTTTTGGAATTTGATTATATAATGTAATTGTAACATAACAAAAGGGATGATGATAAAATGTGAATGTATAAAATGTTAATGTAAGAAATGGGGTAATTACATTTAATGTAAGATACAATTGTGTTGTTACATTTGAAATTAGAATGTTTATTGAAATGTGAGGGATAAATAAATTGTTCCTTTAATCCTCAAAGGAAGGATCCAAATTGATTAACCCCAAAGGAAGGATCAATGCATAAATGAATCAATTGATTGGAAATAAGAATAAAGAAGAAGATCTTAAATTCTGTTTTAATAGAAAAGAATGTGTGATAGATTTAGAAAGATTAAGAACTTTAATTGAAATGAATAGGAGACAAGTAATAACCTTGAAATCTTACAGATCTAAAGAATTCTGTCTTAAGGGGTCTGTACTAAGTTTCTGGAAAATCTACAACCGGATCTGGAACAGAAACGCAGAGACGGACAAAACCCATAAATATTTTTTTGATTTGACACAGTTCCGTTTTTGACCCTCAAGTAAATGTCACAATTGACCCAAAATTTATGATTCTGACCTAGGGTAGAATCAGCCTCTAAAATCTTTGACATAAAATATGTTTCCGGATCCTGGTAGTTCACTGAAAAGGGTATTTAAATCTACACTCCAACATGTTGTTCTGAACTTGTCCCTACAAGCAAAATGGTTTGTTTGTTGGGGGCGAGGGGTTTGTCTTGGTCAAACCCCAGTTTTGGAATTAACCTCAAAGTATAATTGAAATTTCATAAGTAAAACAAAGTAAATGAACAAATTCACCTTGCTTGTATGGAAACCCTTATGGTGGATTCAAATCTGTGGATCCACAAGTATGCATGTACCAAATGGATGTAGAATGTAGAATGTAGAATGTAAAATGTAGGATGTCTCAAATCAATTGCTTATAGATATTCAACACCAATCTTGAATGGGTAATTGAATAGGAAGAGACTTGGAGGAATTTGGATGGAGAAATCTTCAACAAGAGGGCTCCATAGAGCTTGAATCCTTCAATGGCTACCATTGGATCTCCTTGATTTATTGAGTGCTTGAGAAGTGCTTGAATGCTTGAGAATAGATGAATGCTTCAATGGCCACTTGGATTGCTTCAAATATTTCTTCTTCGCCTTTGGATTTCACTCCTTAAGTCTTCAAGTCTTTGTCTTAGATTGTTTTTTGCTTATGGTTAGAGAAAATGAGAGAAGAAAGCCTCCTTATATATGAATCTAGGGCACAATCTTCTAGAAAGACCTACATGGGAGAATTAAATTCCAATTAGACCTATACCCTTTGAAGAGGACCTATATTAAATATAATTTAATATTTGTTTCTCCAAAGACCGAAACAACTAACTCGGAAGCAGGAATTAATTCTTTCTAAAGCCCGACATCCAGAAACCCCAGAAACATGAAATCTGGACCTTAGGTCAGAAAAAGGTCGATTTTGACCTAGCTCAAGTTCAAGTTCAACCTTGACCTAGGTCAAGGTTGAGATCGACCTTGACCCAAAAAGGTTGACTTTGACCCTGAGGTCAAAAATCCCAGTTTGCAATTTAGGGTGTCAGAAACAGACTAGAAAAAGTGGGAAATGGGGAAGAACAGAGGAAAAATCCATATCCAAGTTAGATACCCATTTAAGGTTCTTGAAATGACCCCAAACCACTTACTCAGAAGGCTAAACGAGTCTACAATGGGAGTGCTTCCATTTTTTTACTATACATTTAGCCCCCACTTTAGCAAGAGTATGGACTCAATACAAACTCTTGGTAAAGGAGATCATGAAGAACATACAATCTTATTGAAATCAAAAGGGACAAAGGAATCCTCAAGCCCCCAGGGACTTAAGTCTTTATCAACCCTAAGATCACGATAAGAGAAACATCACCAATTAAGGAGAAAGAGAGAAAGGGTGTGATTACCTCGCCCAATGAGAACTTATGTCCCATTGTGAACCACACAAGGAAAAAGTGCAACTAGAAAGATGGATTTGAAGCTCCTAGTGAATGTGGCTACTCACTAGTGTAACACCCCAAAATTGGCATCCTGCAACCCTAACCAATTTTGTTGCATTTGTCATTCTTCTGGATCATCAAAGTCCTATTGTACTAGGCAATTTTGAGTTTTTGACTGACTCTACTTGACCGAAGTGTCAAATGTAGAAAATCCTGAATCTGTATTAATCATACATCATATTTAATTCCTAAATATCTATTGGCTAAACAAACCTTATGATTGAATTAATTTAATTATAAAGTCCTAGCACTTTAATTAAATTAAATTCACCCTTTTTAGCTAAGACACATGAAAATGAATTAAATAATATTTAATTATTAAATAAATATCCTCATTTCAATAATTGAATTTAATTATTCAGATAATTGAGAAAAAATAATTATGAGGTCATATTTATTTAATTAATTGGATAATCTCTCAAAAATCTTATCTCTGTTCAGAAATGGAAACTTTGAATTGATTGTGCTTTAAAGAGAAAGAAAACAATTTAATTCAAATAAAACAGAATTAAATCAAAGAAAGAAAACAGTTAAAACATGAAGAAAACAATTTATTGAATTCTTTTCAATAAAGATTTCTAACTTTAATTGGCATTTCTATCTGTTTTATTTCAAAGAGGAAAGTTTCTATTCTGATCATCTCTGAGTCTATAAAAGAACTCTCATTCCTCATTCAAAGCCCCCCACTCACTTTCATGCATTGTTAGAATACTGAATTATTGTCTCATTTCTTAAATATCTCAT
>MU225389.1:185394-198388 GCA_018584345.1 Thuja plicata
GACCTTATAAAGGTGAACAAACCCTAAACCCTAAAAGCTAGGATGCGCAATATAATTAATATAAAGTATTAATTATATGCAACTAAGTGAAAGCATAAGCCGAAAAAGAGTAAACTGTACTCTAACAGTCTATCGTGGGTTCACCAAAATGTAACATAAGAAAAGGGGATGATGATAAAATGTTAATGTAAGAAATGGGGTAATTACATTTAATGTAAGATACAATTGTGTTGTTACATTTGAAATTAGAATGTTTATTGAAATGTGAGGGATAAATAAGATGTTCCTTTTATCATCAAAGGAAGGATCCAAATTGATTAACCCCAAAGGAAGGATCAATACATAAATGAATCAATCGATTGGAAATAAGAATAAAGAAGAAGATCTTAAATTCCATTTTAATAGAAAATAATGTGTGATAGATTTAGAAAGATTAAGATCTTTAATTGAAATGAATAGGAGAAAAGTACTAACCTTGAAATGTTACAGATATGAAGAATGTTGTTTTCGAGGGTCTGTACTAAGTTTCTAGAAAATCTGCAACTGGATCTGGATTAGAAAAGCAGAGATGAACAAAACCCATAAATCTTTTTCCGATCTGACACAGTTCTGATTTTGACCCTCAGTCAATATCACCATTGACCTAGAATCTCTGATTCTGACCTAGGGCAGAATCAAACTCTAAAATCTCTGACAAAAAAATTATTTCCAGATCCTGATAGTTCGTTGAAAAGGGTATCTGAATCTTCACTCCAACTCGTTGTTTCAAACCTGTCCCTACAAGAAAAATAGTTTGTTTGTTGGAGGGAGGGGTTTGCCTTGGTCAAACCCCAGTTTTGGAATTAACCTCAAAGTATAATTGAAATTGCATAAGTAACACACAGTAAATGAACAAATTCACCTTGCTTGTATGGAAACCCTTGTGGCGGATTCGAATCCGTGGATCCACAAGTATGCATGCACCAAATGGATGTAGAATGTAGAATGTAGGATGTCTCAAATTAATTTCTTTTAGATCTTCAACACAAATCTTGAATGGGTCTTTGAATAGGAAGAGGCTTGGAGGACCGTGGATGGAGAAATCTTCAACAAGAGGGCTCCATAGAGCTTGAATCCTTCAATGGCTACCAATGGATCTCCTTGATGAATTGAGTGATTGAGAAGTGATTGAATGCTTGAGAATAGATGAATGCTTTAATGGCTACTTGGCTTGCTTCAAATCTTGCTTCTTCACCTTTGGATTTCAGTCCTTAAGTCTTCAATTCTTTGTCTTAGATTGTTTTTTGCTTTATGGTTAGAGAAAGTGAGAGAAGAAAGCCTCCTTATATATAATCTAGGGCACAATATTCTAGAGAGGCCTACATAGGAGAATTAAATTCCAATTAGACCTATACCCTTAGAAGAGGACCTATATTAAATATAATTTAAGATTTGTTGCTCCAAAGACCGAAACAGCCGACCCAGAAACGAGAATTAATTCTTTCTGAAGCCCGACATCCGAAAACCTCAAAAACCTAAAATCTGGACCTTAGGTCATAAAAAGGTCGATTCTAAACTAGGTCAAGGTCATGGTCGACCTTGACCTAGAAAGGTTAACTTTGACCCTGAGGTCAAAAATCCCAGTTTGCAGTTTAGGGTGTCAGAAACAGGCTGAAAAAGGTGGGAAATGGGGCAAAGCAGGGGAAAAAGCCAGATTCAAGTTAGAGACCCATTCAAGGTGCTTGACATGACCCCAAACCACTTACTAAAAAGGCTAAACCAGTCTACAATGGAAGTGCTTCCATTGTCCGACTATACAGTTATAGATGTAAGAGCCAAATGTATAGGCTATAGTCAATCATGCAAATTGAATTGGCAAGAAATGATGGGTAAATGCCCAAAAATATACTACAGTACAATAGCTTTAATATTTGCAACATATTATGATGTAATTTTCTTTGATATCAATACAAAAAACCATTATCGATAAAAAAAGAAAATTAACCAAGAAAACACTATATACGTTAAATCATGTGATTGACAGTAGATTGATGCTCACCTGAGCCATAAAAATGAAAGGAAGAAGAATTATTGTAAAAATGACGTAAACCATATATATATATATATGTGTGTGTGTGTGTGTGTGTGTGTGTGTGTGTGTGTGTGCACTTGAGGCAAAGATAAGTTACGCCATATCCATACTAAATAAAAAACAAGTTACAATATCAAAATAGTTAACCGACTAATTTCTAAGCTTATCTCCGCATATTGTCCCAACAAAGATATGCAATTACAATACATAGAAGGCATCGTAAAAATATAATTTTGGTATTTTCCCTAGCCTGACATAATTTGCACTCAAATCCTTCATCACAGATAAGTGGACATGGGCAGATAGATGTAGACGGGCCGTAATCGACCGAACTAAAGTATTTGCAACCATTATTTCCCTGTGATACCCAATCCACGTTACTTATTATTATATAATGAATAGTATTTACATTACTTACATAAAATATTTACACATTAGCAAAAAAAAAATCTATTTGAGCAACACCAAAATTGTCGTCCAGGGTTGCTTTGTGTCCTTGAAGTTTTCAACACGCACTTCCCACCACCACATTGATAGTTTGGCACATTGACAAGAGCCATAAACCCTATATCCATAATGCACCACAACATATTTACTACATTTATTACATAAATATTATAACATATAATCATATGATCATAATAGTTATAACATATAATATCTATAATCATAAGATGTTATGATTAGGAAAAATAGGAAATAATGAATTATCAAAGTTTAGGATATGAAACATGCTCCACTAACACGTCAAAACAATGTTGTGTACATGTTGTGCAACATTTAAAATTTGCACCAACTCCTCTTCTAAGGTTGTTGCTTCCATAATGTCGAATTGGATCATTTTTTCTCTTGACAGTAGGGATTGCAATCAAGCTTCTTTCTAGATTTAGTTTGATGTTAGTATGATATAATTGAAGGGGATTCAATGATACATAATAATTCAATTAAAAGGATCTTAGATCTCAAATATAAATTGGAAAACATATTATAAGAGTCTTGGGTTTTTCTTGATTCATTTCTCAACTTTGAACATGAGGGTTCATGTCACTACTTGGTGAAGAAATCCAAGCAATGCTCACTAAAAAGAGAAATTAAAAGCGACAGTTGTTTTTGATATCCAAGACTGTCCTAAGCAGTGAGGAGAGCATACAAAAGTGCTCCTTGTGTGATGCAAGTGGGAAATGATTTTTTTAATCCTTGAGTTAACCTTGTGGCATGAGAGGAGAGCATACACACACTTAGCTAGGAACACACAAAAATCTAAACCAACTAAGATATGTCAAACAAAGGTTAATTTCCCTTATTAAAAAGAAAACTTGTGGGAATGGTTTTGATTTGTAATCTTCTACAAAGGAACTTGTAGTCACCATGAGTTAGTAGCTTCATGGTTTGTCTTTGACACATGATGTAATATGTATTAATGAAAAGAGATTAGACTTAATTAGTCAAGGGAAAATGATTTTGGCTTTACACTTGGCCCCTAACTTGATTCAGTTTGTTTCTGATAGAATTATTAAATTCAATAGGTGTGTGTTCTTCTTTTTGACGTTTTTAACAAAGCATATTGAAGTGCTTCTTTAAAAATGGAGCTTGCAGCAGTGCATTTAAACAATATGCAACCCATACCTATAATACTTGTTCCTATCTCATGACATGATGTAATTTTTCTACAGCTAATATTTGCAAATGAATTTTCATGCCATTTCATAAACTTTTTGGGACTACACATACTGAGCCTAGAACATCCCTCCACACACACAATTCGTGATCTTGCTTGGGACTTGTAGCTAAATTGGATTCATAAATTACCACTTCTCTTAGGCAACATGCTCCAATTTGTGTTGTCGCCCCCTAGTGGTACACACATTTTCTATGCATGACTCTTATTCAAGTTTAATACTTTGCAAATCTAGTGAACCCTGGTGCCTAGCTAAGGGACTGGATATCCTAAGGGCTTAGTGCCCTTATTCCTAACCAATCTTTTAGGCTAGAGCTACAAATTCACTACTAAGTGAAATTTCTTTGTACTGAAAGAAAACAGGTGACCTAACATATTTATGTTAAGTTGAAAAGGAAATAATTGGAAGACTTTTGTGAAGATTTATGCTGATTTTGATGGTCGTCTAGTAATAATATTGTATTTATGATTTATGACTGAGGAACATAAACGGGAAAACTCTCCATCACAAGAAATCACCTCTAAGGAGAATGAATAGTCCACTCATTTCTTAGTGCATCTAGGTGATGCTCACAAGGGTGAAGCATCAAGACTTCTCATAAGGTCACCAATCCCAAGGGTACGCGAAGCACTAAGGCTTACTAAAATGGGAAAGTTACCAAGAATCCCTAATGCTTCACCCCTGTAAGTATCACCTAGATGCAATGATTTCTAAGTGAACCATTCATGCTCATGAGAAAATGTTTCTTGTGACCACTATTCACGAATTATGGGAAATAAGACTAACTTTAAAACTATGTATTTTAATTCTCATAAAATGTCACAAGCAATTGAGAGCCTCTTCTGGTATTGCACCTAGGGATTGTAGGTCTGAGAAACATTTTCAGTGCAGCGCCTAGGGTGTGCAGGTTTGAGATCCATATCCAGAGCAACAACAAGGGTTTGCAGACTTTATATTAGCATTAGAAGATCAGAGAGGGACTAGTGTTGACTATCAGACCATCATCATCACAATATCTACTACATCTTTCCAAGCTGGAAAAAATCCAAATATAAAAGAGGAACCCACTGAATATAATGATTCTAAAACACGAATGAACATGAGGCCCTCAAAATTATTAACAAATACCAAAGGGATATCAACATGCATCGATATTATGAATACGGATATACTTTTATGAGTCGAAATCATGATTCAAAGCATAAGTTCAAGCAATAGCATACAACTCAACTTAGGGGTTAGTCTTTCATTTTTTTAATAATTGTCCTATGACTTCGAAGATTTTATTTTTGCCCGTCCATGAGCACAGTATACACTACAAGGTTTTGATCATAACTGCATTTAATCTAAATCTTCACCTAGGTTTACTAATACTTCAATATATCACTATGACGGTAATATGATATATGCATTCACAACTGCATATCCCAAAGAAAGATACCATATTTAAGAGATTTATGCTAAATAAATTGAAATCATAGCTTTCAAAGATCGTGAAGAAGTGTAGGATCATTATCATGAGATTTTAGAGCAGTTATGCATCATGAATATACATGACAAGAACTTGAAATGATATCACACTACTACAAGATCAACAAAGCTACTAGTATAAATTAACATAGAAGGTACAAACAACAAGCTTCTCCATTGGGATAAGTATATGTCATCGTCTCACAGTGAGAATAAACCCACAAGAAAATGAAATATATAATACCACAAACAATTCATGGACAGGTAGCTGCAACATTATTATTATGTAAAATGTAACTGAACAAAGAATTAAAAGGAACAACATTGTATTCATATATTGGGGCATGTGATTGGAAAACACTTTAACATGCATGAGTTCATAAACTCAAACCACAATGATCTCAAAGAGTTCAATAAAAACAAGGATAAGAAAAAGGAATATCTATTGCATGAGAATAAAATACATCATGGAGAAACCATAATACATAATAAGAAAGCATCAACAATGTTAAAAGAAGCAGAGTTTTCCACCCATGATACATGAACACCACACATTTAAGAAGAGACAAAGTTATTGTCAATTAAAGAAACTATGCTAACTTAATTGTAGCATAGAGCTCAAATTGTACAACAAAGTATCAAATGAACACAAAGATAGAATGATAGAGTATTTCCTTATTCACTGGCATGAACATAGTACAAATGTATTCGAAGAAGAAAAATATAGATATTTTTTCCAAACCCTAGATGAATTTTTCAAATTAATGAGAAGTTTTAGTTAATACTACACTACCCCAGAAACTACACTACCCTAGTATAAACCTTACCATGTAATAGTTTGACATTATAATAATTTAAAAACACCTAACTATTATGAATACTTATACCTATTATGAATATCCTTTTTAGTGATGAATCACTAGTTATAATTTGAAATATGGATCAAATAAACACATAATTTTATCAAAATATTTTGCAACCTAACTAGAGTCCTCCAAACATTCAACTAATGTATGTGACTCTCTCGACTTCATTCATTCTCAAGAACTCTCTGACTTTTGCAGGTTCAACAGAAAAAAAAATCATATGCACCAAGCATAGAACCTTCACTAAGATCAGGGATGGCTTTTAGTACATTATAAACATTAGCTTCATCATTTTGTAAATCAGATTTATCCATTTTCAAAGGCTCTCTAAGGCCTACACTCATATCTCTGATCACTTCACAAATCGCATCCAAGGAACCTACCATGCTTCCCTTATTCCTCTTTGGAATCCTTGACGATGATTATGAAGGGTTCTCTCTGCCACTTGCACTAGATTGATTCAATGTAGGTGTATCGATACCATTATTAGCCAAATAAGCAGTAGTCTCAAAAGATGCAGTATCCATACCATGATAAGTGACATCTTCCTCATCATTGAGATCGACGACCTTGTCCATAAGGTGACCATCTTTTGTGTCTTGAGTTTTTGCAGTTGTGGTTCCCTCAGCTATGTCATTCCCCACAATGAAGGCTAATTCATTGTAGTATTGAAATGCCTGCCTCTTATACACTCTGGCATTTTTAAATTCCTTTCTCTGTATCATGGCATAACGATTGAATTCATTATTTATCTTTCATTATTAAATAAGTTATATTCAACTTAAAAGAAGATATTTTAAGACCATGTTACCTTCAATAACTCATCCCAAACACTATCATCGACATCCATAGATTGAGTACTCTCATTCCATGCAAAACCACTTGTATTCTTCAATTCTTTCATTATTCTATACCCTTGCTTCCAAGTTTTCAACTTGTTCTTGAAGTTATCCTTGGATAGGTTCATTTTCAACTCCGCATTGAATCTCCTTTCAATGGTGGTCCAAGCTTCTTTTTTGAAACCCCCTTCACCTTTTTTTTTCCAAGTTGCACTTGCTCATGGAGCAAGTCTAGAAACTTGTGTTTCATTTCTTTGGTCCACAAAACCTTCTTGCAAGAAGAAGAAGTTGGATGGTTGACTTGAACGTCAGCATCCATGCTCATCAATAGATATGTGTATGAAATACCTGAGTCACACACACCAACTATTAATGATGTTAATTGTAACATATCCAACAACACTAAATATGTCATAACGACACTAAATATAACATGAAAACATTAAGTATAGCATCATTGAATATGTCATAATGACACTAAATATAACATGACAACACTAAATATTTAGTTGTTTATGGCTTCTAGATTTTGACTGTGTAGCACTTTTTTCCATTTACGTTTCGGATCACACTCCATGATCCATCATCAGGATGATAGCTAGAAAAGAGAGAAGTAAAGAATGTAGCAGATCAGGGAGACTGATCTGCTACATTCTTTCATCCTCTCTTTTCTAGCTATCATCCCGATGATGGATCATGGAGTGTGATCTCAAATGTTGATGAAAAAAAGTGCTACACAGTCAAAATCCAGAAGCCATAAACCAACTAAATATGATGGACTGTAAAAATTTTATGCATCTAAGAACTAAATATGTCGTAACAACATTAAATATAACAGTATTAAATATAACATGACAACATTAAATATAACCTCATTAAATATAACATGACAACATTAAATATAACAACATTGAATATAACACAACAACACTAAATATGTCATAAAAACATTTAATATAATATGTCAGCACTAAATATATGATACCACTACTAATATAAAATGAACTCATTAGTTTTTAAGTAGATATACCAGTTCGTGAAAATTATGAAATCTGACATTAAAGTTTAAACATTGTCATAGTAGTTATTCAAATGACTAAGATTGAGATATGTAGTCTTCCCACATCATTCTTGATATTTCATCTTGAAATTTCCCCTAATCATCTCTTTCATGCTAGCTCAACCCATATGTCTCAAGCATTGGGACATCTATCCGATAAAGATCATCTTCCTCTTCAATTTCTACCTTGGATGGAAGGTCGTCCTCTATTGTAATGAAGTTGTGAAGTATGCAACATGCCAAAACAATCTTTGTTTGTGTCATGATTTGATAAGACATCACATGCTTCAAGATAGGAAAACACTGCTTCAAAATCCTGAATGTACGCTCTATTGCATTCCTGAGAGAGGAGTGTCGATGGTTAAATAACTCTTGTGGTGTGTTTATTGGGTTTTCTCTTAAAAAATCCTTTAGGTGGTAATGTGTGCACCGATAAAGTCTAATAAATCCTGGTACGTTTAGATATCTAGCATCGATCAAATGATATTTTCCTACATAAAATAAAGTATATTGTTATAACGTTGTGTTATTTTTCACATGCTTCAATATATAATCATATTTTACATACCTGGGGAACTACCAGTGGATCTGATCTGGAGAGAGATGAATCTAGACACAGTTACCTACAACATACCCTTCCCAACAAGCAAGGATGTATTGAAACTTATAATCAAATGAACACTCCCATAACATTCTGTGGCAAGTTGCCTTTTCTATCCTGATATTTAGCTTGTATGTTGACATCGACATTGACTGGTATATGGGATCCATCAATTACTCCCACACAATCTTGTAGTCACAAAATTCATAATCTAATGAACACGCGGTAATAGGATTACAAATCGATCAAACAAAATTGAACCACTGGGAGATATACCTTGAAGTATAGATCAAAATGGTTCTTCCCACTGATTTCTAGAGGAGTTTTTGGACTAGGGGGTATAAAATAATCTGCATGGAGTGCTAAGATAGCCCTCAAGACCTTGTGGAAGTATCGGCTTACTGTCTCTCTAGAGTGCCCAAAGTTATGGGCAATCTTACGATTCCTTAGATTGTGGCCAATGATATGGAGGAACATGAATAATTGTTCTTCTAACATGAGGTTTTTTGTATCTCCAATGCATCCATTTTGCCTTAAAATATTGGCTAGATGAAATAAGGCTCGTCTACTTGTGCGTATTTGGTCAAAGTATTTCATCTCATTGGAGTCAATAATACGCTTATAAAAAGGAATTACATCTATTTTGCGCTTACGCTTTTTTCCACTACCTTCTTTTGCATACACTACTATGGTTGCGACAAGGGAGGCAAGATCAACTACAACAAGAGGAATGACTCTTCTCCTCTTGATAATCTCTCCTTGAAATGTTATATCACCGATAAGATCCATCAATTACCTAAACATACCAACAAACCAATCACCAAACAACATAGAAGAGGAACATAATGCAAATCCATAAGAAAACACCCAACTATAATGAAAGAACTAGCTGGCCAATTAAATGAGAAATACAAGTATGCAAGAAAGAAATTTTAAGCATAAACATCTAACAATTTTGATCAAACACAACAAAGCCCATGTTCCTCTCATATGTTGTTTTGTGTTTTCTATGTTAGTTGATATTATAGATGTCAGAAGCCTGTTGATATAATTCATTTTCAATCATTTTTATAAAGCCAAATTCAGTATACTTCTTTTTCTACTAACATATACTCGTAAATAGACCTTAAATATAGGTTTGTGAGTATATGTGAGTATAAAAAGAAGTATATTATTCTCCATCAAATAAGGACAACAACAACAAGGGCTCACGAGATTTTATTTTTAGGATAAAAAGTTGGGTTCTTGAGCTCTATTGTGATATTTTGAATGGTCTTTGTTCAGGGAACAACAACACAGTTGTAGGTAAGTAGATTGCTTAAAACACTAGCAAAGGGGCACACCTTTTATTTTAAAAGTGAAGATGCAGCCGACCTCAAATATTGTCCAATATCTCTCGGTAAAAGAGGAAACAAAAGAGCAAACACAAGTAAATGTAAAGCACAACTTTTAATTTGATCTCTATCTTTTATGCATCTTCTATCAAAATGAAGGGAGTGACCTCTTAAGTGTATTGTTTCTTTGCATGTATAATTTTTTTAATACAAGTTCATTTATGCCTTAATCTATAGTGTGTTCTTTTTGCCCTTTCTTCTTATCTGCATAGCTACCTATGTTTATTTCCATGAATTCTCATTTGATTCAATTCTAAGTTGCTGGTATTTGTCTACGCTTGTGTCATCTCATTAATACCTTCTTGTTTCATTTTATTTTCTTCTCAAAATTTGGGTGTAAAATCCAGATTTCCCATCATTTTCTCTTCTTTATGTCCACCCAAACCAGCCTGTGTACAGTCCAAGGGAGTTTTTTTTTTTGGGTTTTGGTGCTTTGTTTGCACAGAGACTATGTTTTTGGGAGTTAGTTTGCAATTTGGAGATTGATCCTTTGGTGTTAAATCCACCAATTTATCATAACATCATATAATGTGTTTCTATGGTTTGCGGATTGAGTCATAGATCACAAGATGTATGTCTACTGCAAGCACCTAAGATCCTAAAAGCTACAGCCAAACGAGCTTGATATTTCTTGTTAGCTATATGTTGAATAAAACATGATCAAACTAGGGAGCCATGGCAACACATACTGGACATTTTAGGGATGGCAGCACTAGGTCAAATTATCCCTAAGATATCCCACCGGATATCTGAGAAATCCTTGACCATCTTACGGATGTTAGGCAGTCATGATTACTTAATATACAACTATAATTTTTTGGATAATTTTTTCGCAACTAAATATTAAAACTTATACAAATTGTCAAATTCTAAAAACAATACAATGGATTATGAAACAATAATTTATTATGAAATTTTATTCCTCATACAAAATGTTAATGGAAGCTTGCTGCATGTACAATGACATCATGAGTTTCAAACTTTCAACTTAATCATTTAAATATGATTGATCAACCTCAAATTTGATGTCGGTGTTATGAGAGGTTGAACTATTGATACTAAATTAGGGCTGCAGGTTTTGCACAAACTCACTGTTCCTGCGTTGCAGCATGATGAAAACCTTCATATGGCAAGAAATCTAAAACCCGTAGCTGCTGATTAGTCTAAATTATGCAGTCTTACCCTTCACATTCAGAAAGTATTGACCACGATGTTGAACTGGAAGGTTTTGAGACCTGTTGTAAACTGATCTACTGTGTTGAAGCTCAAACAAGTGTTGAAACTAATTGCTAATGAATATGTTTGGCTGTGACAAGGTAAATATTTGATACTGATTGCTAGCTGAACTATACTAGTACAACATACTAGACTATGCTCGAGTCTATAAGCTCTGTGTATTTCCCATGTTAGATCCACCAACTGGAAGGCTGATGGTTTTTGCCACCATCCTCCATATGAGATACCCAAGGGTTTTCATCCTTGTATCTCAAGCAATCCTTAGGATTTTCATCCTAGGACTGTGTGAGTAGGTTGCTCAAATGAGAGCTCAACTGATAAACTATTATCAATGAATGTTCTGCTGCCTATACTTGTCTAAATAGGCACAAATGTCCCCAGGGTAGTGCCTTCACCCTAGAGTGGCCACCTCCTCCATTTTTATTTTTCCCAAGTTCTATTTATAGATCTTGACTCGGCCAACATTCATTCATTCATGTGGTCCATGGTACTAAGAATCACCCTCGAAGGCCAGATTCAACCTTGGCCATAGACTAGAGGGCATTTTTCGGAAGGCACTTCATAGTATCATACTAAATTTTACTATTTTGAGCTTTGGCGATCACTAAAGAACAATTAGCTTATCTCTTTTTACAGGTTGTTTTCTTCCTTTATTATCATATGTTAACGTCAGCTATGCTTACCTAATTTTACTTTTGAGTTTAAACTTTCCTTGGTTTGCAGTTATACTATAGAGCATTAATGTTATCATCGATTTCCACTTTACTTATATCCTTGACCTAATTTTTTGGATTATGGACGATGATTTTTTTTAATCTTTCACCAGATATATTAAAATTTGAAATTATCTTTAGATGAAAATTGCAAACAAGAATTGTACATTTCACTCATCATGGATAGATCCATTTAGTCTTTGGTTTTTCTTCTCTTTAGCATTCTAGTTCCTCATTCGTGATGTAAAAATTGCAATAATTTGAAAGGTGAAATTTCATTTTGCTATCAAAATCAAATAAGATACAAACAAAAGTTCCTCTTTGACCACGATACCTTTAAACATTGATGGTGGCATTTTAAATTTAATGAGTATATGTTAGGATTGGATAATACTGAGAGGGGGGTGAATTAGTATTATATCACTTTACTAAATTCTTCAACCATTTAAATATTAACCATAAACTTGCAATAAAGAAAAGAACATAAGCAAATGACACAGTACTCATAACACCATATTTTGTTTTCAAGGAAACCCTGGCCAAGGGAAAACCCCGGTGGGGATGGTACCCACAAACATGTACTAAAGTATAATGTCCATGTTAGGAGACCTAGCCTTGTTAGGAGTTGAATATTACATAGCACATTTCCTTGTTAAAGGAATTACAACCCTGTTAAAGGTTCACAACACCCTGTTAGGGGCCAACTGAGCTTACATCTCTTACAAGGTAATTCAGGTTACAAAGTGTTCTCATTCATGAACAAAACAAGCAACATTGGTGCTTAGATAGTTCCTTTATAGTTCTTCAATGATCTCTGTCATTCTCTGCTCTGCTATTCGCTTAACCATTCATCCAACTCACCATCAAAAACCTATATCTATCTTTGGGTGATCCCACAATAGTGGGTTACACTTTTTTGGAGGAAGAAATTCCTCACAAATCCGCGAGGTGGGAGGATTTAGTCAGGTACTTTCGATAGAAAGTACCTGATTGTTTCGATCGAAACATTCATAGTTTCGATCGAAACTACCTTTTTTGCTTAGTTTCGATCGAAACTAACCTAGT
>MU225389.1:214382-240295 GCA_018584345.1 Thuja plicata
AAGGATCTTGAAGGAAGATCACACCACCATGATGGATAGATCTAGGGTTTGAATGATGAATCTTGAATGCTTGAACCAAATCCCTTCAAAGGCTTGAATGCTTGAATCCTTGATATTCAATGGAGAAATTGAATGCTTGAGAGGAAGAATTGAAAACCTTGATTGAATAGTTGGAATCTTGAAAACATGTAAAAAAATGGATGCTTGAAAATAGATGATAATGTGCTTGTCTCCAAGTAGATGATTGATTAAAATTGAGAGGAGAGAGCTTCCTTATATACAAGTCTAGGGAACAATATTCTAGAGAGGCCTACATAGGAGAATTAAATTCCAATTAGACCTATACCCGTAGAAGTGGACCTATATTAAATATAATTTAAGAGTCATCACTTCAGAATCTGAAACAACGACCCGAAAGCAGGAAAATGAACTTTTGAATGTCCCTCGACAGTCGACAGACTTTCCAGTTGAAAAGGGGGATCTAGGTCAAGGTTGAGGTCAACCTTGAACCAGCGAGACAGGACCCCTGGAAATGTGCCATGTGGGATAAACAATGCTTGGAGAGGCCCAATCAGGGTCCTAAACAAGCACAGAAGATGCAGAAGGGGCATAAATGAGAGGACAACACGGTGATGGCCCAAAACACCCCCTAAGGAGGGCTAAACATTCTTAACATGGAATTTCTTCCATTTTAAGACGATACATGCACTTTAAATCTCTCTTACAATTCTTTCATGGGAAGGATTCCACTTGAGATTTGTCAGTTGAAAGCGTTGAGAATACTTGACCTTATATATAATGGGATAGAGAGTTTAATCCCCATTTCTCTTGCCAATTGCTCATAGCTTCAGTGGATTTCAAGTTTTCAAACAACCATTTGATGGGGAGAATACCAGTAGAATTGGGTCATTTGGGGAAGTTAGAGAATCTCCGCATGCACTACAATAGTCTGAGTGGAGGCATTCCAAATTCTCTAGGAAATTGCACCTCTATACTTGTTTTGGACCTTTATTCTATCTATCTCATAGGTGCGTTATTCTCATCTTTTACTTTGGACCTTAGTCATAACTATTTCACATGTGTGCTACTATAATCTAGTTATCTAGTTGCTTTTAGATGAGATATTGTAAGATTTTTTATATCAATGTTTTGGATTACATTTTATAATTATTCTCATCTTTGTTTTCACTCTAATATCATGATGATGGATCATGGAGTGTGATCTGAAACATTGACGTGAAAAAATTCACACTTTTAATCCAAAAGCAACTAGATTACATTTGCATGGATTGTGGAAACTTATGTATGATTTTTTCCATCAATTCTTTGGATCACACTCCATGATCATTTTTCATCTTTGTTTTCTCTCTAATATCCTAAATGATGGATCATAGAATGTGATCCATGATGCAAAAAATCTCACACAATCTAATGCAGAAGCAACTAGACTACATTGACATGGATTGTGGAAACTAGATGTGTGTAATTTTTGTATCAATGTTTCAGATCACACTCCGTGATCATTTTTCATCTACGTCTGCTCTCTAATATCCTAAATGATGTATCACGACATGTGATCTGAAATATTGACGCAAAAAATATCACATGATTTAATCTAACTGCAAGTAGATGGCATTCACATGGATTGTGGAAACCCAATGTTTGTAGGTGTGTCACTCTCATGTATTTACTTTGAATCTAGCATGTTAATCACTTTCATTTTTCTTATTAGCAATTATTTTGAATTGTGTTGCTTTGACAGGGACAATTCCAAAGGTGATAGGAAAGCTCAAATTTTTGGTACTAATACATCTAAATATGAATAATTTAACTGGACCTATACCACATGAACTAGGAGATTGCTCTTCTCTCCTTAATTTGGTCCTAGATAATAACTATCTTAAAGGTGTATTATATTCTCGTGTATTTATCTTGAAGGAAATATGATATATTATTTTAAATCTCTTCTCTTAGTTATTGACTTGAATTATACATCATTGAATTTGACAGTGACTATTCCAAAGGACATAGGAAAACTCAAGTTGTTGGAAAATTTATATTTGGATAGAAATAATTTCACCGGATTCATACCAAATGAATATGGAAATAGCACATCTCTCTTTATTTTGGACCTTAGTTATAACTATTTCAAAGGTACGCTACTCTCACATCTTTAATCTGAAACTAGTGTCTCGACATCTTGCCTATCATTAAATTTACTCTAAATCTTAACATTGCTTGATAGGGACAATTCCAAAGGCTATAAGGAATCGCAAGTCCTTGGAAATTTGCTATATTTGAATGTGAACAACTTAACTAGACCTATACCACCTGAGCTAAGAGGTTGCACTTCTTTGATTAATTTAGTCCTCAATAATAACTATATCAAAGGTACGTACTCTCATGTTTTTGTACTTTTAAGGTAAAATGCCATATTTTTCCTTCCCTCCTCTTATTTATTGAATTGAGCTAAACTTAATCTTAATTATGATAGGGAAAATTTCAAAGGACATAGAACAACTCAAATCTTTGCAAAATTTGTATTTGAATAGAAATAATTTCACTGGACCCATACCAAATGAATTGGGAAATTACACATCTCTCCTTACTTTGGACCTTAGTTATAAGTATTTCATAGGCATGCTACTCTCACATCTTTAATTTTAAACTAACGTCTTGACATCCTACCTATCATTATTTAATCTAAATCTTAACATTGCTTGATAGGGACAATTCCAAAGGTTATAGGGAATCTCAAGTCCTTGGAAAAGTTATATTTGAATGTGAACAACTTAATTGGACCTATACCACATCAGCTAAGAGGTTAAATTTAGTCCTTGATAATAACTATCTCAAAGGTGTGTACTCTCATTTTTTCTTACTTTGAAGGTAACATACCATATTTTTCCATCCATCCTCTTATTTATTGAATTGATTTAAACAATGTTAATTTTGACAGGGAAAATTCCAAATGATATAGGACAACTCAATCTTTGAATTTTTTTTATTTGAATAGAAAAAATTTAATTGGACCTATACCACATGAATTAGGAAATTGCACATCTCTTGTTACTTTGGACCTTGGTTATAATGATCTCACAGGTATGCTACTCTTATGTCTTTTCTATCAACCAAGATTTTAAGTGTTTCCATCCCCCCTATCAATAATTATTTTGAACTGTACTAATTTGAAGGGACAATTCCAAAGGTCGTAGGACAATTCAAATCTTTGTAAGAATTATATCTAAATTTCAGTAATTTAACTGGGCCTATACCGCATGAATTAGGAGAATGCACTTCTCTTTCCAATGTGGTCCTTAGCTTTAATTATTTAAATGATACATTACTCTCATGTATTTATATCTATTTAATAAATTATATCTCGTATTTGTAGTTGACTTATTAATACTTCATTGAATTTGACAGGGGCAATTCCAAAGACCATGGGACAACTCAAATATTTAGAAAATTTATATTTGGATAGGAACAATTAAAATGGATCCATACCATGATGATAGATTGTAAAGTGTGATCTGAAACATTGATGTAAAAAGTATCACATTATCTAATCCATAAGAAACTAGATTACATTTGCATGGATTGTGGTAACTAATGTGTGTGATTTTTTCATCAATGTTTCTGATCACACACGCGCGCGTGGAAAAATATAAAGTTTGTATTCTACTCGTGGGACATTTGTCTTGATAGGGGATGCCATTGTAATTTGTCAACCAAACATTAAAGGATGAAGCCATAAGTGGAAATTGAAATGAAGCTATGAAATACAAGACTATTATGGTGGTGATGATAGTATTTTATGTCATTCAAGCAAATACAAAAATATTAAAAAGGTTAAAATTTGAGTCTCAAATCAATATATTATTGTCAAAAGTTTTAACACAAGAGTTTAATGTATTGAAAATGCAATAAAATTTAAATGACAATTTATTTATGTATTGTTTTCAACATAAATAATAGAAAAAGATAATATGTGAAATTATTAAATTATAAATTATTATATTGTTTCTCAATTTTCAATTACATGAATAGGCCTCTCCAATGTCAACACATGGATTCAAAATTGTTGTATATAAAATCCAACCTTTTAAAAAAAATGAAGGATAAAGATAACTATAATATAGTATAATTTTATATAATATAACACATTTTTGGTAAAGATGGTAATAAAGACAAATACAATATAAAAATATATGTAATATAATAAAGAACATTACATTTACATTTACAAATATCATTAGGGATCATTTAGAGTAATGATTATGATCATGGTTCAATTATACTTAGTATAGATTAAGGTTATACTAATTCACCAAGGATTAGGTTTAGCATTAGGTGAACCAAGTTGATGGGGCATATTAATGCCATAATTTAGATATCCTAGGATAGCTTTTGCTAGGACCTTTTTCCTTGTTTTATCATACTTTCTTAGAGGCTTTATGCTCAAATTTGCTATTATGTGGCACGCTGCCACTATACCTATGCTATGGTTAAAACACACTTAATATACTATGCTTGGATGAATATGCTATGTTACTTACTTTGAAATTATGATTATGTCTTTATGAGTGAATTAGCCATTTGAACATAGATAATGCATGTGTATTTTGGGGTTGATTACAATAAATGTCTCTATCCTAACATATGATGTGTAGCACATCAATATAGCAACCGTCGTCTTAACCAGGTAAAACACACCTATGCACTAGATGCCCGACCCGGTCTTGCAACAGGTTCACACAGAGAAACATAAAGCGCAACACCAACAAGTGGATTCAGGGTGATCAAGGTGGTAGCAGTCAAGAAAAGAACGAGGAAACGTAATGAGTTCTTTGAAGAAATCTAGGAGAGAGTAGGAAGTTAGATTTGTTGTCAAAAGTAGCTCTTTCCTCTTTCCTGGACCTATTATATTTCCAGCTTTATAGTTTCCCTTTCTGTTAGTAGTATTCTAATAAAAGCTCCGCCTATTTCTATGGCATGATCAGTTAACAGTTAGATGTTTTCCTCTTTAAATAAAGCCCCACTCCTGCGTGAGAAGGAGGACATTATCAATTATAGTTTCCATTCTGTTGTTTTAGAGTTCTTACATAAATCATGTACTTCCCTTTTTCAATCAATAGCAAACGAAGTGTTGATATTTAGTTCAGTGTAATTGAGTTTAGATACTCACTCAAGGGAGGCCCACTTGGCAAGGAATTTGTGTTAGTTAGTTAGAATCATTTGCATGTAGTTTCATTTTCTTGCATCTTGGTATCGTAATTATGGTGTTAACACAGTTCCTGCAGCCATAGCCGCAAGATAGTCTGGTACTTCCTGTAGCCAAAGTGGTAGAATTGTTGAAGCATTATAGTTGTGTTTTCAAGTATTTATGCTTTCAAGTCTTTGTATTCCTTCAACATCTTCACTCCCGCATTTCCTTTCCAATATTCATTCCTTGCAGCTATAAACTAATTTCATTTCAAAGCAATTTGTTTCCTGCAGCCATAGCATGGTCTAAGTAGAATCCTTGGTGCATATATCTTGCTGACCTATTTCAAGTAATACATCATTGGGTTGATAAATTAAATAAGTTTTTATAAAGGAGGATAGCTTCTTGGTAGGATGTCTAATCCATGAGTCATGGTAATTGCCTATTTTTGATCCATTAATAGAACCAATCTTTTTTGGCGTCGTTGCCTGAGATGGTGTCGAACCAAGTTTTCAACTAAGCCATTTGTAGAATTCAATTCAAGCATGTACATCCTTTTTAAATAGAGTTTTCTATCAAAAGTATTTCATTCCACCACCACAATTTTTCATTTAGTTGCATGCATAGAAGAAGAAGAGACGCTCTAGGAAGGTACTTGCCAAACTACCCCAACAACCGGTTAGGAGATATATTTGTACCAAAAAAAGACGAAGAGGAAGGTCAGTTCATGGATGCAATTGTAAACCTTCCTGTATCATCATCATCATTGTCATCATCATATTCAGAAGGTGATCCATTGATCTGTCACCTTCTTGAAGAGAAACTTGAGTTCAATCCTTTTTCAGAAGCCTTGGCCAATCTTAGAATCTAATACCTGGACAATCAAGAATAAAATCCACTACCTCTAGTCATCTACCAACCACAAGGTCCCCCTCAAGGTCCACCCAAGATGGGAAACCCTCCTACCTTTCCATTTCCCATTACTGACAAACATGATAATCACAACCTCAAGAATATTCCATCTTCACCACTTACAAAATTCTATGGCCTGGTGACCGAGGACCCAGAGACCTTTCTCTTTGAGTTTGATATTCTGTCATAGCTATGACTACAACACGGATGCCCATAGGCTCAATTTTTTTCCCGCAACTCTAAAGGATTCTGCATTGATATGGTTTATGGGCTTAGGCCAGGATGTTGTCCATGATTGGGATGAAATGAAGATGACATTCTTGAAAAAGTATAAAGAGTACTGCAGGGGAAATGATATGCAAGGGGATGACATCTTCAAGATGACATAGAAGGAAGATGAGAATCTAGAGGACTATACATGTCAAGATTCTTGTTTAGCTTGCAGAAGAATAATCAACACTAGCTCAATGAGGAGTCACAAAAATTTCTCTTTTTAAGGGGTATAAATGAAGGGTGCACTGAAGCCTTAGATCTTATGGCTAGAGGAGATATCAACCAATCTACATGGGAGGATATCAAGAAAATCTTCCTTAATTACTCAAGATTTGTTGTTAAGAAGGGCAGAGGATATAGGTCTACAACAGGAAAAACTAATGGCACTCGGGCCTCTTAGATAGAAAGCACACATTCGTTGTCTGACTTCATTCATGACATTATCAATAACATGGCCACTCAGCTGGACACAATGCAGGTGTAAAAGAAGCATGAGGAGGCCAAAGCTATTATGGTAGAATTATGTCCACATTGTAGACAGAAGAAGAGAGATTGTCGTTGCAAGTTGGTTTCCAATATGGAGACTGCACAACTACCCACTGATTATAAGTAAATTGAAGGAGATGATGAGAAAGTAACCTTTGTTGCACAATGAAGATCATGGGCTCAAAGACAAGGTATGCCTCAAGACCCTCTTACTTTTAATGGTCTATTTTATAGTAGTCAATGGAAACCACCTGTGAATAATCAATACTCTCCTTGGAATAATCCACAACCTCAGTGGAAAATTTACCCAAGTCCTTAATGGAAACAACCCCAAGGGAATCGACAACAACCCCAAGGGAATTGGCAGCCTCCACAAGGGAATTGGCAGCAAAATCTGCAGTGATGGGGAGGTCAGCAATGACCAAACTAGCAGCAGGGACTCTTGTAGCCACCACCACAAACTCAAAAACAAGCACTTCTGCCACCTCCTACAGCCACTACAACACCTCCTAAGCCTACTCAACTCCCTACCCAGCCTCAGCCAAATCCTAATAACAGGCCTCTAGCACCTTAGCAAAATGTCTATGCAGCTGACCCAAACCAATACCCTGCCTACGCAATCAATGAAATTCATTTGCGGTCAGGCACTACTCTACCAACACCTCCTATTATCACTGAAGTAACTCTAGAAGAGTCCATTCCTCAAAAAACTCTAGATACCTCTCCAATAAGCCCAATAGTATTACCAGAGAAAGTCCAGCCAACTCCACCTCCATTTCCACAAAGGTTGCAGAATGAAAATTCTAAGCATACTAATGATGTAGCCTTTGACATCCTATACCAACTCAAGAACATTAATGTTCAGATTCTGCTTTTTCAAGCAATAAAGGATGTTCCAATATATGAAAATGCTATCAAGGAGGTTTGCTTTAAAAAGCTAGGTTGTAAGTGGAAGAATCCCTAGACAGTTCATGTCCTGGGGAAACTTGTTGATATCATGCTCGACAAAATAGTTGTCCCAAAGTATTCTGACCCAGATAGCCCCGTTGTCGAGGGTACCATCAATAAGACAACCACTAGAGATTCTTTGATAGACTTAGTAGCTTCCATAAATGTAATGACTAAGGACATCATGCAGCAACTCAGAATCACTAACCTTCGGGAAACACCCACTGTCCTGTAGCTTGCAGACAGTTCCATAGTCAAACTCGACGAGGTAGTGGAGGATATAGTTGTTGACCTAGAAACTTGGTCTTATCTTGCAGACTTTATGATACTCTCGCCTAAGGATACCTTAGGTGGCTATCCAATTATTCTTGGTCAGCCTTGGTTGGCCACTATTGATGCCTTTATCGGATGCTTCCTAGGCAATATGACCATTTTTAATGGTCATCATACTAAGATATTAGCCCTGTACCCACCTGCACAACCATAAATCAATTTAGCTTCACCAATTTTCCATCACATTGGGGAGGAGGTTGAGGTAGTCAACTTAGTAGCCCAACTCATGATGTTAAAAAGGGATCCCTTCCTGAAGCTATAGGAGGAGGACATCGTAATCACCAACATTATGCACAACAAGTATGGCCCAGATTCAAATCCCATGAACTATCTCAATCCCCATAACTGCTCCTTGCAAGCTTTGTACCCTGATTGCAACTTGCCTCCATCTCTTGCATTCAAGCAGCTCTACCACCAATTTCTATGACACAAGGTCCAAGCACCTCCATTGACGGATGTTTCTATGGTAGAACTCACAAAATAGTTGGAGGTATCCCCTAACCATTGCTTGTATATTAATAGAGAACTTACCAACCATCAACATACATGTTTGGCTAAACTGCTAAAAGACCATACCACAGCTTTCGCATGGGAATATTCAGATATGAAGGGATTGGACCCTAAATTGTGTACTCGTAGGATTTTCTTGAAAGAGGACAAACCGCCCATCGGGCAATACCAGAGGCATATAAACCCTGCGTTAAGAGAGATAGTAAAAATAGAGTTGCAAAAACTTCTTAATTTCGGTTTCATCTACCCCAAATCTGACAATCAATGGATCTCCCCTTTGGTCATTGTTTTGAAAAAAGAAGGAAAATGGTGAGTATGTGCCGACTATAGGGAACTCAATAATGCCACCAAGAAGGACCATTTTCCACTACCATTTATTGACCAGGTCCTTGATTCCTTATTAGGGAAACAATATTTTTCTTTTCTGGATGGATATGGTGGATACAACAAGATCAGGATCCTTCCCGAAGATCAGGAGAAAACCACATTCACTTGCCCTTGGGGAACATTTGGTTACTGTGTGCTACCTTTTGGCCTATGTAATGATCTAGCTACATTCTAGGGAGCATTTATCATTATTTTTGCTGATATCTCACATGGTTGTATGGAAATATATATGGATGACTTCACCACTTATGGGGAAACCTATGAGGAGGCATTGGTCACCTTGGGAAAGGTTCTTACCAGGTGTGAGGAGCATAATTCATCCCTCAATAGTGAGAAATGCTTCATGATGATGTAGGAAGGTGTTGTGTTAGGTCATTACATTTATGCTAAAGGAATTCAGGTGGATCCTGCTAAAATTGAAGTCATAATGAACCTGCCTATGCTAGCAAAATAGAAGGATGTCCGTAGCTTTCTGGGGCATGTTGGTTAGTACCAATAGTTTATTAAGGACTTCTGAAAAATGGAAAGTCCTATGTATTCCCTTCTCACTAAGGATTCTGATTTTTATGGACAGAAGCTTGTGAGGAATCCTTCCTGCAGTTGAAGACTGTTCTTACTCAGGTACCCATTCTTCGAGGGCCTAATTGGGCATTGTCATTCCATATCCATATTGATGCATCTGACCATGTTGTAGGCACTATCCTAGGACAAAAAGAAGGCCATGTAGAGCATGCCATATACTTCAAAAGAAAAAAATTGTAGGGTGCAGAGATAAACTACACAATCACAGAGAAGGAACTTCTGGCTGTTATACATGCGCTGAACAAGTTTCACCACTACATCACTGGTTACCAAATATTTGTGCATACTGATCATGCAACCATCAAGTATTTGGAAAAAAATCTTGCTATCGTAGGGAGGCTCGCTAGATGGCTCCTGTTGCTACAAGAGTTTGACATCACGATAGTGGATAAACCAAACAAAAGCAATGTAGTTGTCGATTTCCTATCCAGATTATAGAATGTTGATGACCCACATGTCATCGATGACAACTTTCCAAATGGCCACCTGTTTTCTATTTTAAACCATACCCCCTGGTATGCTGACATCACCAATTATCTAGTCTCTCAAAAGGTACCACCACATTTCTCACCCAAGGACAAGAGGTTGTTAATTGAGAAAACCTTCAACTTTTCTTGGTTGGCTGATTGTCTCTTCTATACTGGACCTAATCAGATTCTGAGAAGGTTTAGTCGAGAGGGTGAGACTTATGATACCCTATATGCATGCCATGATGAACCTTGTGGTGGCCATTTTGCAGTAAAACAAACAACCATGAAGGTGCTCACTACTAGCTATTACTGGCCAACTCTACATAAGGATGCAACCAATTACACCTACAAGTGCGATCAATGTCAGCGAATGGGTCGGCCAACCAAGTCTGATGAAATGCCTCTATTCCCTCTGGTAATAGTCACTCCATTTGATAAATGGGGGTTAGATTTTGTGAAACCCATTAACCCCCCATCAATGACAACTTGTACATTTTGTTCTGCACTGACTATGTCACTAAATGGGTTGAAGTGAAGGCTATGAAACATGCTAGGGATAACAGGTTTGCTCAATTTTTATATGAGGAAATATTTACCAGGTATGGTGTTCCATGAGAACTGGTCATAGATCTAGGAGCTCAGTTCACTTCTACTCTGATCACTGCACTTATGAATGAGTACAACATTCACCACCAGAAGTCTAGTCCATATCATCCCTAGGCGAAAAGTCAAATAGAGATCACCAACAGAGAGATTGAAGCTATCCTAACTAAGATAGTTCAGCTACACAAGACAGACTGGAGTAGCAGATTATAGGAGGTTGTGTTGGCATACCACACAACGTGGAAAACACCAACATGTTTTACACCCTTTGAGTTGGTGTATGGAAAGACTGTCGTAATGCCTATTGAATTTGAACATAAAACCCTACAAACGACATTACAACTCAACTTGGATCTTCCTACAGCTCAAAGAGACAAACTCCTGAAGCTTAATCATCTGGATGAAATGAGAAAAGCAACCCTATAGAACACAGAGTTGGTTCAAATGCAATGAAAGAAATGACATGACTCACATATTCAGAATAAAAGGTTTGTTGCTGGTGACTGGGCACTTTTATATGATTCACAGTTTCAAGATAATCAACATAAGCTCACAACTCATTGGCTTAGTCCCTATGAGGTTGAAATTTTTTTTGCTAACGGTGCAGTCCAATTGTCTACAATCGACCCTGTGCATTTCATGTTATTGGTTAATGGTCACAGACTTTGTCTATACCATAAGCCAACCACTAAGGTCAAGTTCCTATGACAATTTGAGTTTCCTCATGTCGCGGCTGAACCTCCTGCAGCCAATGGACCTCCTCCAGTTGAAGACTCTCCTATAGCTGATGGAACTCCTCCAAGTGATGACTTTCCTACGGCCAATTGGAGTGTTTTTTCACTCTGGTCGTCTCTTTGACTCTATTCAAAAGCAGTCATAATAAAGTTTTTTGTTTCCCACAAAATTATTATTTTTCGCAATAAAGCCACCATCAAATCATATCACATCACCTTTTTCTACCATTTTCACTCACTCGTCCCATCATCATTATGCTACTCATTACTTTTTGCTTAACCCATGTCATCCGATCTTTCCAGATTTGGACATTTAAAGGTTATTATACTCAAGGTACACATTTATTTATTGTTTGAAATGATTCTAACTTCATTTGGTATTATTACCAGTTACATTGTAATTAATTTAGTAATTCATCCAAGTACTATTGTACTTCATAACCAAGCATGTGCGGACACCTGTCACCTTTTTCGTAGGGGGCAGTCTGTTAAGTTGTGTTTTGTAATAATGACCCTCACTTAAGTTATGTTGCGTAGTCATTTCAATTAATTGATGTGACAACCCAAAGCATACAAAATTCCCAGCTCACGTTTCCAATTCTAGTTTTTTAGATTTCCTCTACCATTTGTCCATATTGCCCAGTAAATAAACCAGAGAGCTCACCTTTTTTTATCTAGCTTGAATTTGAGTAGAATATGAGGTGAAGAACATTAGGGATACAAAGGGAAGAATTATGGAAGGCAGTTGGAAGTTGCAGTGATTTGGAATTTGTTTAGGCTACATAATTTCTCAGCAAAATAATGGGTGGGAAACCCATACAACATGAACTAGGGGATCACTCATCCATGTTGCAGGATCAGCCCAGCATCCAAGTCTTTAACCGGGTAGGTTGGTTTGCATATTTTGTCAGGATATGTGGTTACGATGAGGCCGTAACACTGGAATTCCTGCGACCCTATAGCAATGGGGTTGCCTACGGCAAAGGGTTAAGAGTGGAGGATTCTAAGGCATGAATTGCAGAATACTCTGGACTTCCTACCACAGGAGAAGCCTTCCCGCATGGACAACCAGAGCTAAATTTTCTTTGCCCATAAATGTTGAACTGGAATACAGTAAACAAGGGACCAAAAGAACATCTCTTCCAGGTGATTACTCTCAGTTAGTAATTCATGTTATAAGATACATTACTTGTGAGGGAAAATTTTATTACTTGCATGCCATACATTTCAAGCTTTTGAGTCATTTGCGGCATGACCGCCTGGTAAATGTACCCTTTTCTTTACTCCTTGTTAAATTTGAGTTCTAAGGGAGTTAGAATGGGGAAGCAAAATGCAACCACCCACCATGGGTTGATAAGACTCTTGGTGGGAATATCTTTACGCGATATCTCTCCTATGACCTGGGAAAAGTTTATTGCCACACCCCATGTACAATTACACGGTGAAGGGCCACAACCTGTAATTCAAGAGGAATAGGGAAATGTCCCTAATGAGGCAATTTCTAACAATTTTGAAACTTCTATTCTAGAAGATTTGCACAAAATCTCTCCTCCTTTGGGAGCTGTTACAGAGAAAATGACATCTGGTAATCCAAACCCTAGCCAAGGGGGCGGTGAAATCAAGGGTTCCACAGATTTTCAGAATTTGACGGTAAAATAGAGTGCCCGGAAGAAAGAAAAGGGAAAAGAAAAAATGGTCGAAGATGCAATGGAAGAGACTCCTATTTTTCCTGAAAACCCTGTTTCTCCTGCAACCATTCCTATTAGAAAGGACCTCACAGAAGCACCCTGCAATGCCTATTGACACTCCTCCATGGTGAAGTGTTTGTTTGAACACACAACAAGCAGAAAAGAAGGACTCACCTACGATGACTGATTGATTTCCTAATAATCCTATTGAAGAATCTTTGAAGGAACCACCACGAGCAGATAGCTCATGTACAAAGTGTCCTGATATAATGGAAGAGGATCCTACAACCAAGAAATTAGACACAGAAATAGAGAACACAGAAACAACATACATAGAGATAGAGCACAAAGAAGCATACAATATACCCTCTTCTCATTAAGAAGATGTTCAAGGGAACGATTCTCTAGTGCCAACCTCTCATTGGTTATTAGTTGATGAAACAAAAGTAGTCAAAGAAGCAACAACCCAGGTCACACCAAGAAAGAAAGAACAGGTAACACTCCAATCCCTCTCCATTGACTATTTTACACCAATGCAATATGAAAAGTCAATGTGGGAATTGGAAAGAGATAAATTGAAAAGGGAAATAGGAAGAAAATAACAAGAAATACAAATTTTGCAAGGAATGTAAGATTCAGTCACAGAATTAATTCCTCAACTGATAGAATGCAGACCACCTCCTAGGGTCTATGCACTGTGTCTAAAAGAATAGTTTTTTATGCTTAAACTAATGAGAGTTCTTAGAGATTTACACACAAGAATAAGCTCACTACAGGAATTTGTGGCTGCATATGAAGGATCACCATATTGCATTAGGAATTTATTATGTGAACTTTGTTTGTACAACTATGTTGCTCCCTTCAGTACCATCTGGAACCCTCTGCTATTTTTTGGTGACATTCACTTATCAGCTCTTCTTTCTTGGTCAAGAAATGAAATAAACTACGAGGAACCATTAAGTAAATACAGGGGAGTGTTGAGAAATTTGTTACACTTCCCTTACAACTGGAAAGTGACAATCCCTGAAGATTATATTGTGACTGGATGGAAATATTTTATAGACTGCATGACTCTACACACAGGAAAAGGATTCTAGGCAACCGAGAGGAGGTTTATGAAGAATTTGAGAAACTCTCATTGGTAGAGGGAAATAGGGCAACATAAGGATTAAGACAAAGGTGGGACAAGTTAACACTGACACTAAAGAAGGTCGAGCCTCACAGTCTCATCAATCTTCAAGATGTGATGCAACGAGTCCAGTGGTATATATGCCTGGGACGACAACCACGACCTGAGAGGTGGCTCCCTCTTACCTTTTAGCCTCCTCTTCTCCTATGGCCACTATACAACTATGTAGAGAAGGTGGATGAGCAGTTGGAGATGAGTCGACAGATCAAGGTGAAGAGCACAAATGGATACTACTGACGTGTGGGCACCTCTATGAGTGGAGAGACTCAATAAGGAGATCTCTGGGTGCTTGAAAAGATTCAGAATGTCTCAGTTCTTGAGGTCCAACACTAGTCTTCATAGGGGGCGAAATGATGGGGCATATTAATGCCATATTTTAGATACCCTATGATAGCTTTTGCTAGGACATTTTTCCTTGTTTTTTCATACATTCTCAAAGAATTTATGCTTAGATTTTCTATTATGTGGCATGCTGCCACTAGACCTATGCTATGGTTAAAACACACTTAATATATTATGCTTCGATGAATACGCTATGTTACTTACTTTGAAATTATGATTATGTCTTTATGAGAGAATTAGTTGTTTGAACATAGATAATGCATGTGTATTTTGGTGTTGATTACCATAAATGTCTCTGTCCTAACATCTGAAGTGCAAAACATCAATATAATAACCATCATCTTGACCAAGTAAAATACGCCCATGCACTTGATGCTTGACCCGGTCTTGCAGTAGGTTCACGTGGAGAAACATTAAGCGCAACACCAGCAAGTGGATCCTAGGTGATCAAGGTGGCATCAATCGAGCAAAGATCGAGGAAATGTAATGAATTTTATGAAGAAATCTAGGAGAGAGTGGGAAGTTAGATTTGTTGTCAAAATCATCTCTTTTCTCTTTCTTGGACCTATTCTATTTCCATCTTTATAGTTTCCCTTTCTGTTGGTAGTATTGTAATTAAAGCTTTGCTTATTTCTATGGTGTGATCAGTTAGCAATTAGATATTTTCCTCTTTAAATAAAGCCCCGCTCCTATGTGAGAAGGAGGGAGTTACCAGTTATAGTTTTTATTATATAGTTTTACAATTATTACATAAATCTTGTACTTCCCTTTTTCAATCAATAGAAAATGAAGTGTTGATATTTAGTTCAGTGTAATTGAGTTTGGATACTCACTTAAGGGGGCCCACTTGGTGAGGAATCTATGTTAGTTAGTTAGAATCATTTGCATGTAGTTTCAGTTTCCTACATCTTGGTATCGTAATTCTGGTGTTAACACAGTTCCTGCAGCCATAGCCGCAGGATAGTCCGGTACTTCCTGCAGCCAAAGTGGCAGAACTGTTGAAGCATTATAGTTGTATTTTCAAGTCTTTGTATTCCTTCAGCATCTTCACTCCTACATTTTATTTCCAGTATTCATTTATTGCAACTATAGACTAATTTCCTTTCAAAGCAATTTGTTTCCTACAGCCATAGCGTGGTCTGAGTAGAATCCTTGGTGCATATATCTTGCTGACCCGTTTCAAGTAATCCGTCCCTGGGTTGATAAATTAAATGAGTTTTTATAAAGGAGGATATTTGCTCAGTAGGATGTCCAATCCCTGAGTCATGGTAATTACCTAGTTTTTGATCCCTTAATAGAACCAATGACCAGTTATACTAGTTCACCTAGGATTATGTTGACCCAATTGGCCTACTCCCCGATGTTTCCTCCAAAATTTGAACTAGAGGCTTGTCTCAACATTTGAGTGGGAAATTTAATCTCTCATTGACCCTCTTCAACTTTTGAGCTTCTAAATGCTTATGTGGGGTATATAAGCAACCTAGCCCTCCTTATTTTGGTAACCACACATCTAAGATTTCATCAAAGCAAGAAGTAAGATGAAGCGTCCAAGAATTCAAGCATTCTAAGGTACATTTCCAAGTATTCAAGGCATTCTTAAGACAATCTTCTCTATTGTATCAAAATTTTCTCCCATGATGGCCAAGTAGAGGAGATTACAATAAAGTAAGAAGATAATTATTCATCCATTCAAGCATTAAAGAATTCATTCTATCATCTTTCTTCATATCAAGAATTGTGGTGAACTACACAAATTATTATGCAAGATACATCTTTCATGATTTCTTTCTAGGTATTTTTTATTTATTTTTATTTTTATTTTTCTTGTGTGTTGGGTCAAGTTATTGCATCAACATTTGTGATCACATTCAAAGAAGCATTTGCATTGCCAAGGTATAAGACACTTCATATTTTAGATTTAACCTCTTCTCTATGTTAGCACACTTTCCTTTATTTCGTTTTAATTTCAAAGTTGATTCTAAACAAGGGTTTGACCAAGGTAAACCCCTCTATACATGATAATTTCCTTCTTTTATGTGTGCAAGAACACACAACGCCAATATTTAGACCAGATCTAGGAAGTATGAGAGATTGACTATAGTCTGCAACTAAAATTGTTAGAAAGTACAGGGAATAGGTTGACCCAGTTGAACTAGTCTTAGGAATAGGATGACCTGGTCGACCTAGTCCCTCTAAAATAACTTCAAATTAGATTCATATGTTAGTTACAGTTTATAGTTTATATTTTTGGCATCAGAATCAGTTTGTGTACTTTTTGTTAGTTTGTGCATCCTGAAACTCATCTTTTCTCTCTTTTTAGCCTTCAATCACGCATTACTCAATCACTTTTACCTAATCAAGCCTCAATTAAGGCAAAGTATCATTGCACCTACTCAATGCTTAAGTCCTCTTGAGCTTAGTGAATCACCTTCTTTTCAAATGTGAAATAAGAAAATGATCTCATCCCTTGATCCTCATTTCTTATGTTACATAAGTAAAAAGGATTACAACTTCCAATATTAGAGAAATTATTATAAACTGCCAATCTAACCACCATAATAGACCACCCTTGTGTCCATTAGCCATACACCCCAAACATGTAAAGGCCACTACAATTTAAAATAACATAAATTCACGTAATTCAACAATTTACACAAAAATAAGTATACATTAATGTGATGTGTCTAATTACTTTAAATCAAGACTTTAAATTATATACAACTCAAGGATTTAATATAAAGATCAATAACAAGGTGAAACATAAAGGAGCATATACCTTTACAATAGACAACAAGGTCATGTACAATGAATAAGAAAGGCACACAATAATAGGGCCATCTTGATAGAAACTCTTGGAATTTGTATCCTTGAAACACACAATGAGGGAGAACATTGTCGGAGCGCGTTTCCACCCTACCATGAAGTACTTACACTTCCCCATAATCTTTCATGACACGAAAGATACCCATCCTAGCACAAGAAAGACTAACAATGTGATATCGAGAAGAGTAATGGAATTTGTGTAGCATGATATATCCACATTCTATCACTAATATAATGATATCATGGGCACACAAGATGCATATATCATAAATATGTAAAAAAAGGCCAACAAACTTGCTTAACAATCAATAATCATTTTGAAAACCATAGTTTCCTCTCAATCACAATTATATGAAAGGTAAAAGGAGCAGGAATTTATGGTAAACATGAAGAAACACAAAATACAACCATGCATCTATTCACGAAGTCAAGGAATATTTGAGCCTCGCAACCTCTAAGGCTAGTTGATGCGAAACTGAAATAATAAAAGAACTATAATATGTCTTTTTATATAATGGAATATGTCACCAACTCACTAAATTAATAACGCACTTAAATGTTAAATAACTTATACATGTTAAATCGAATACTAAATGGCTAAAATGATCATGAAGTGATAATCATACAATTAAGGATTGAATTAACTTTTTCTAATTCAATTTTATTTTTATCTTAAGTGTTTAAGAGGAAAGAGAAGTAAGAAATATACAACATCCAAAATCACACTTATAGGACATCATCGCCATGATATACTTGATCCCAGGGATACTTCATTTTAGGCAAAACAAAGAAATGGACTTCAATGATATTTTAGAATTTAATGCCCACTTACTTATTCTCTATATGTATCACACCATATTAAGAGTCCATACATTTTAATTTAATCTATATATGTCCCCCATATATATAAATTTACAATTTTAAATTTACACTCATTTCATAACTAAAAAATAATCTAATTAGTTTTATGGCTCAATAATAATGCGTGGGAAATAAGAACTAATATATTGTAAGCTTCGTTTAAATAGAAGGAAGGAACGACTCATCTTGAATTATTTGCTAATTACTTAAAGAAGTATTTAAGTATATCTAGCACTTCTCAATCATCATTAAATTCATTCATTCATTCGTTCACATTTCACATAGTAAAAGTTTCTAATTAAATTTTACATAAATGTCTACTTTAAAATTTGACTTTATTGTTCTTGAGATTAAGAAGATAATAAATTCACAAAATTATACTAGATTAAAACCAATAAAGATATTCTCTAATAATATTATCTATTAAAAAATACTATTATTTTCAAATAAATCTATAAGATATTATATTAAAGATTTATTCTGTCAAACTAACTTGATGATAATAAGTTGAATCTTATATATATATAACCAATCAATTTTATTTTTCCAAAATTCTGCCATTTAGAAGTGGAAGTTTCTATATTTTTCTAATATTTAGAGATTTCTAATTTTTCAAAACTGCCATAATATCATTAATCATTAATAACATTAATTTACAATGTTTCCAATATTTTTTTTGTGACATTATCCTCACATGCACAAGGAAGTAAAGAGAATAGAAAAGCTGGAAGCAAGGAATAGCATAAAGAGAAGAATGATTTATAAAGCTTAAGTAGAGATTTTATCTTTCATCATCATTGTCTACTTTATTTTAAATTTTCTTCCTGCAACATTTGGAGTTCAACATTTCCTTTCTACAATTTTGGTAGCTGAAGCATGCATATATTTAATTGATGTACGTTAGTTTTTTTTTTCCTTGACAAATACAAACAAAGAACTTAAATACCCAAACTGGAAGTTTGTCATAATTCTCAATTTAGGAAATTGGTTAAAAGGAAAAATAATCCTAAGTTCAATAATATAGTAAATCATAAACTCCAGTATCTCTAAATATACATTTTATTTATAAGGAACAGGTTGAGCAAGAATTGAAGAGGGATTGGTTTGGAATGAATTCTTTTGTTTAATTTGTTAAGAATGTTTAATAATCTCCTTAGACATTTTATTTATAAGGAACGGGTTGAGTAACAATTGAAGAGGGATTGGTTTGGAATGAATTCTTTTGTTTAATTTGTTAAGAGTGTTTAATAATCTACTTACAAGCCACTGTCCATTTTATCTAATAACTGTTGATTATTGCGATAAACATTTTGTGCATATATTGAAACAAGTAGCTTAAGAAACTCTAGTTCAATCTTCTATTTACCATAATTAATTATGGAGGATAATCATTACCTATTGTTATAAGATCATATTGGTTGTCTAAATTGGATATATGCTCAGATGAATATGTTGAGAAGACTCAAAGATATTAGAGTGATTGCTATTGGAAGATATAAGTCTAAGCCACAATACTTATAAACATAAATGACATCATTATTATGAGGAAAGGTCACCCAAAAGGTGCCAAGGAAGCCAAATCTGTGTTAATTACAGCCGAAACTACGCTGGAATACTAGCAAAATGGTAAGGGAAAAAACTGTTAGGTAGGCCTTACAAGCAGTGCTCAACAATATTATTTATAGCTTCCCCGATGATTCATGATGTGACCAAGTTTTTTTTATAATGAGAATCGTACAATCCAAATGAAAAATTGATCACTAGAATTGAGCCAGAAGCAATAGGTATATCCTACTTCTTTGGATTGTGTGAAGTCAACACAGAGCCAAAATGGCCAAAAAGTATTAGAAACTAGATTTATGCTTTCATGGGTAGAGCTCACGAAGTCCTTAAGGAAATATAAGACAAAGTAATTTTAGTGCGCATACCAGGATCAAATTAAAGGAACATAGGGAAAAAAAGCTACGAGGTCATCTTCATTTGTGGAATAACTTAGCAAAAATCTAACTCTTTCATATTAATTCCCCAATCTGAATTGTCTCAAAGAAAAGCATGCTCATGGAAGCCAATTTTTTTCCCTGTGTCCTCCCTGCTTATGCCCCTCCTTCTTCTCAGGTCCCATTTATAAACATCACACACTAATGACTAATTCCTAAGCAAAAAGTGTTAATAAGTCAAAGTTGATTTACTTTTTGCAAGCTTAATTTTTTCTCTAGTGTGTGATGTTTAAGGCTGCCCCTTCTGAAGGCCTGTCCATATATGGATATCCACACTCCCTTATGAATGCCCTCTATAAAATGTCTCCTCATTCACTTGAATAATGATGGAAAAGGAAAAGGGTGACCATAACTCATTCAATCACCGACAACCAACCCTATTCCATCACTCTTTAATTCTAGAATTCTCATTTGTACCATGATTGGTGAGAAAGTTAAAGAGAATGTGATAGTAGTGATTGAGTGCAAGTAAGTTATGGATAAAAACTTTGTGTTCTCAAATCTATGATTGATATAAGGAACAAGTGGCAATGTCACTAGTTTTGTCAATTCTTTTGCACGTCTCTAATGACTTCAACACACATGCAAATAGTTTCTACATACATATTCTAACTACTCCCTCCTGGTTAGATGAGGCAGTCAAGGCTATACCAAATATTAATAACTTTGGCAAGGACTTCATGTCTAACAAGTTAGAGAAAATACTTGACGACTCTTCTAGTTTAAATTGCATCTCAGTACTTACAATTTCCTTAAACATAAATTCTACAGTTTAAATCATCTACGTCATGTGTACGGTAATGAAATTTATCACAATGGACATCACATACTTATAAGAAAATAATACTTGAGTACAAGTTGTTATTCATATAAAAATAAAATATGAATAAATAATTTTTATTTATTTTTGATCGGTAAAAGGCCTAGGTCAATTTATTATATCTATTAAAAAAAAGAATTTACAAGGCTCCATTCACTACAGGCACTGGTAGGAAAGAACAGAGAAGAAAACCTCTAGTCTTGCCTGAGACATAGTCCAAAATATAGAGTACATAATGAATACGAAGGCATGCCTCCTTTTACAAAATTAAAAAGGGCATACCCTTATTTACATTTATTTTTCCTTTATTAAAAGCATGTCACTTCCAATGTTTGTGTTATCATGAATATTACTTGTCAAAGTATGATTTACAAGCTGAAAATCCTCGATTCTTAAGCTCTGTTTAGCTTTCTTTTTCACCCAATTGCGATTTACCTTAAGTCTTGTTGCAACATTCAAAACAAAGACATTCCATTCTATGTTAAGGTGTTAGCCCCCTCAAAGAAAAATTACACATGACTGTAGCCTTAATTTCATATTCTTGTAAACAAAGTGATAAATTCGAGAAGAACACACATATTCATAGGAGTTTGTATGGATTATTGGTATCTCTAATAGAATAATATTTTTGATAGAAAGAGTTGTCATGGTGAAAGTTAATATATCATTCATAAAACAAGCTTACTGTAGTAGCCATTTACCTGGTAAGCATATTGTCATATGTTCTGAGACAATCACCATTAACTTGCCTTAGTCCCATTACCTTGTATTATTCTATATCAGTTGCCAAATCAGAAAATTACTTCTTAATACATGGGTGTTTGTAGGTACCTGAAAAGTGATTGGAGAAAGCTCCTCCTTTGTTGTTATAACCTTGAGGGATTCTGGGTTGTGCTTATCAAGTCTATAACAACAAAAAGGGGGGTCTCATTCAATCACAAGAATCAATGCCTAGTAATAAATCAACTATGTAAGGAAAGAAGTTCTTTGTAAATACTAATTAACTCCATCTATTGCTGCTGGAATTTATGTATTCTAGATAGAACTTTTCAGACTTATATCTCCTCGTGGATTGAAAATATTGTATTTGAATTGTAATAGTTGATCTTGGGAATTCAGTAAGCCTATCTTAACCCTTATATTACTAATGCACGGTGTTGAGTATAAAAGGAATAACATTTATTTACGCTTATTTAATAAAGCAAGCATTACGAACCAGAACCAACTTAGATCATATAGCCAATAAAGGAAAACGTAGTTGAAACTAAACTACCAGCTATCTAGTTTTGAACTGCCTCCCTGGAGAGAAATTTGAGTTAGTGTGCTTGTTTAAATAGATGACATGTCGACTAGAAATCTGTAAAAGTTACCAGATTCTCATACTATATTTGCATCCAGAGGTTTGCTGAGAATAATAGCAAATTTAGCACTGCTATATCAGACCGATCAAAGCATTCAACTGTTAGAGAATCATACTAATTAAGAGATAGTTGCCATGTGTTAAAACTGAAGTTTGAACACTAAGGAGAATCTAATGACTAGAGATATCAAGGTAATGATTCTCAGCTGAACCAGTCAAAGTCGTTAGGAGCCAGTAAGGAATAGTCTCGACCATAAGTGGAAAAGGGGGATGTATATATATATATATATATATATAATTTCAGAATGTAGGTTCCCTCAGATGAAACTTGTCGAAAGAAAAAAACCTAGGTAAAGCCTATTACATGTAACCTCCAATTAAGATTATAATTGACAGTTTTTTGACTCCTTCCTCAACTCCACGAGTCCCTCTGATATTCCATCCTAATTTCTTGGCAGCTCTATCCTTATTTATAAATGATTTAATTTTTTTTTTCAATAATTGATAAATTAAATAATTTTCATTTTATTTATTTTTAATAATAAATAAAAATTATTTAATTTATCAATCATTAAAAATATATATTTTTAAAAAAAATCGTTTAAAAATAAGGTTTGTGACAAAATGAAAAATCACACCTTTGAACATACAAAGTGTCATCAATATAGAGAAATTCAAAAACCCATTTTATCCATATATATATATATATGCGCCTGTCATACTACTAGCTACTAGACCATCAAACCCTACTTCCATAACCACCCACTCGATCAACAAAATTACTGTTAACAGTAAAAAGTATTAAAAATATTATAAAAAATCTTTATTTGCCTTATTCAGAGGGCCATTATACCAGTAATAACCAAGATTGAAATTGGCCTTGCCTCTTTTGGACTCGTTCTGCACTATGTCCAACACCTGTTCCTTCTCTCTACCCTCCCAAGTATCAACCAACTTCTCCCATCCAAAAGGGGCTTCCTCACGGTGAGTGTTTCTGTTACTGAATACACCCCAGACTAGGAATGGTTGCACTAAGGAGTTGACATTGGCCACCATACACCACTCCCCATTATGCATGTACAACTCCATGCCCAATTTCACCATCTCTAGAATAACATAGAACCCACCACACCATTTCAATTTCACGTACTCCTTCATTACACGCTCCACCTTCGCCTTCAACTCGAATTCCTACGCCTAGGCCAAAAAGGTCAAGGCAATGTCGATATTATAGTTGTACATGTGCTCTATTTTCATGAATGTCTCTCCTAGGATTATGCCAATAATTTTCCAAAACATGGGATCATCAATTTTAAAAATACTCTTTAGGTGTTTTGCCTTGATCTACCCTCAAAAACTTTGTTGTTATTTCATGCAAACAAGAGTGAAATTAGCTTCCATTGTTCCCTTGGCTCTTCCACCTCTCAGTGCACAATCAACCAAGTGAAATGTGTCTTCTTATGATATTTTGGATATTAAATCTTATGGTTCAAGCATGCGAAAGATGGTCATCACAATTAATGATGACACTAATTGCCTTCGTAGTACACCAAATCCAATACTAACTCTCCTCTATCGATATCTTTGAAATCTTCATACAACCCCTCACTCGCCACCTCATTTAATGATGTCCCCACCTTTGACAGCGTGTTCGCCACACCATTCCCTCCTCTTTATACATGGGTGATTTAAAATTCATTGAAGGTGCCAATCAAAGAATTGATCCGTTTGATGAATTTATTGAAATGTTACACTCCTATCTCCACTTTGTTGATGACATTGACAACGATCAATGAGTCTCCTTCTAAGTGAAGTCGTGGAATGTTTAGTTTTTTTTTCCATCAACACAACAATGAGGGTTGCCTACACTTTGCCTCATTATTCATGCCATCACAAAGATGAGTTGCTCCAATTGCCAAGAGATTCCCTTTCCAATCACTGGCCACAAAACTAGCGCCAAAAGGGCTAGAGTTTCCCTTCGACGCTCCATCAAAATTCACTTTCGTCCACCCTTATTCCAGAGGTTCCCAAGTCTCCTTCAAAACACTTTGCTCTATTGGATTAAGCCAATCTAGACCGTTAACACACCATTAAAATTTTAAGCTTAAAAAAAATAAAATTTTAATAATAATTTTGATTAACTAAGTATTCCCAACCTAAACTAACGAAAAATAAATAAATAATATTTGAAATTAAGAAATACAAATTAAACATAAATTATAAAATTAGTGCTCAATTTTTATACATGAAAAAAAATTACATTAAAAATACATTTATAAAAAACTACAATTCTAATACAAGTTATCTTGTGTTAACCTCCACCATGAAAGATTATAATTGAAAAAATCACAACACAAAGAAATTTGAATTAATTGAATTACTTGAATGAATAATTATAAAAAGTGCATGTAGTGGCTAGTACTTTAGTATTGTGATAAATTATAATGACAATTATAACACAATTATTATCTAATCTTTATTTTTAATCAAAATTATAGTAACTATAATTATATTATTATATAAAATAAAAATATAATTAATTATAATAATCTTAAATAATGATTATTTAATTAAAAAATTTATACTTAGAAAAACAATTAATTAAAATGGTGATAATATAATTAATTATAATGATAAATTATAATAATTTTAAATTAAAAAGTTAGAATAATATCTTATAAAAAATTATTTTTATGTATAATATATGGTTAAGTTATTATGTTGTGATGGTTAAGTTGTTGTATTGTTGTTCTTGCCATCAAGGTCCAAATCCTATTGGGAATAAGGTCCCCCATTTGTAACCTTACCTAAAGTGTTACCCTCTTAAAAAATAAGTTATTAATTATTACTACACATGTCTAATTAATATGAAAAAAGATAGAAATTAATTATATTAGTTGAAAAAGAATAAAAAAATAAAAATATTAATTATTATTTTATTAAAAAATACAAAATAATATCTAATAAAAATAAAAATAAAAAATTAGTAATGTTAGTTATTATTTTATAAAAAATAAAGTTAAGATTATAGCAATTTAAGATTGTTGTTTTACAATCAAGTTTTTAAACAAAGATAAATATAAATAAAAAAAGCTTATACAAATTAAAGATAAAATTAAAAAATAAAGCTATGCAAAAATATTTTCACTTAGCCCAATCAGCTTTCAAATTTTTAAAAACTATTCCAAATAATATTTTAAAACAATAATTAACCAATTAACAATTAACCAGAAATTAAATACGCATTACCCCTTCCTTTTTCCTTAGGGCCCGTTTGTTTCGTGGAATTGACCAGGAATTGGCATTCCCGAATTCCTAAAATTTTCAATACCCTGTTTGGTTCCAAAATAAGAAATTGGAATAGGCTTAGGCGAATTCTAATTTTGGCC
>MU225389.1:249857-275737 GCA_018584345.1 Thuja plicata
CTCAAACATTGTAATTTATAAGAAAAATCAAATATTATAATTTATAAGAAAAATTAAATTTTTAATTAACAAATTATTCAATATTTTTAATTATTCATTATTTTAGTGGTAAAATTAAACAAATTATGGAAAACAAATATTAAAAACATGCACAAATTAGTCTTACTCACAAAAATGCAAAAATTCCAATTCCAATTCCAATTCCAATTTTGTGGAACCAAACGCAGAATCTGCATCTTCTCAGTCATCTTCCAGGTGAACCAAACAGGACAAGCCCAATTCTAGAATTCATTTTTGAGAATAGCCCAATTGCCAGAATGGATTCAATTCTAGAATTGGCAATTCCAGCATGCACAAATTCCACGAAACAAACGGGCCCTTATCTCATTCTCTGCAGTTGCAATTTCATTGTGTCTTCTATCAAGTACTCCCTTCATTCCCTTCATTCCCCGGTTCCTTCCGCGTGTGACGGCTTGGTGCTTTGCAGGATATTGCGGTGGCATAGCTCACCTTTTGTATCGTATTAGGCTTGGCCTGGCGCTTAACTTCTCTGTATTTTATTAGGAAATTCCGAATTCTCCAGATCGTGCTTGTATCCTCGCTAAAATGGTGCGTATTTTCTTCTTTTACTATTGACATTTTTGGCTAGCTTTATGGGTCTGGTTTTTTCATTGGCATCTTTCGCTTTAGGTCATGTCTTTTTGTCCCTATTGTGAATTTGTAAGTTGGATATGCTTTAAGATTGTTATTTTCCATGAAGAGCTATTTTTGTATTGCAGGGAAGTTGTTGTTTCTTGCGTTTTAGGTTGAACAAAATGAGTGCTTTGTATGTTCTTTTTTTTGGCTTAGAGGAAATGACTGGTCTTGATGCCGGTAGGGTAATCGCATGCAATTGGAATGTGGGTAGGCAGAGCTTTTACGCCATATTCGTCCTTATTAATGGAAATTCTTGCTCTCATAGAGTTCTCTTCACGTATGGAAACGAAGCTTAGATAACTCTTAAGGCTTATAAGTAACCCTTTAGATGCCTCTATGATACTAAGTTTTTGTGGGTTTCTTTCATACCCACATCAATGTTGTAATTATGACAAGTGTTACATTCATTCAGCTTTGATAATACATTCCATGGAGGTGTTGGCTTGGAGTCGATCTTTTACAATAGTGAATATCATCATTTTTTAAATTTTCTCTTTGGAGGTTTCTCTGCTAGCCAGGAAAAGAAGATTTCATCAAATAGTAGATACATAAATCATTGCATTTTGGAGTTTGTGTTGCCCTGTTTTTTTGGTTCAGACAATCGGCAACTGTGATTTTCAGGAGATTCTGTATTCCAAATTTATTTTGAGAATGACAACTTATGGAAAAAAAATCAATTACAGCCTTGTATATGTTGATTTGAACTGGAAAACCAATTCATTATCCTCAAACTTTGTTCTTATTTTGTTTCTGTTTAGCTATTTACCAAACTATTGTACTGGCATAATTTTAATGTCTAATGACGAGGGGGATCTATGGGTGGTGGTTTTAGCTTTTCCATTTTGGGTGATTGATTTGTTGTTGGATTAACTTTTGTGCTTGAAAGGGGACATTATAAACATTGGCAAAAGCTGGCATTTGGACCTAGTACTCGTATGCTTGAAGTCTATGGCTATGGCCACAGGGAAAGCTTGAAATTGCAATTTGTCTGAGGGAGAAGTGATGGCGGGAGCAACAATACCCTTATCTGCAATCCTATGACACAAGAGATTGTGCTCCTGCCCTTTATCCATCCGAGCAGTACCCATATGGTGCAAACCTTCCCCCACAACAATACCCTTATTCTTATCCTTATGGTTCTAAGTTCTAACCCTCCTCCACAGCAATATCCTGTTTAACAGAGATGCTGAGAGCATCGTGGTATGCCAATTGTTTAGCAGAGAGGCTGAAAGGTTTCTCGTCTGTTGAAGATATTAGAGCTTTATCCGCTGGCTAGTAAACTGTAAAATACAGAGGTAGAGATAAACAAATACACGCTTCCATATTTTGCAGCTAATACACCTTTATAGTCTGTAAAGTAGGATAAAACACAATGTTCTCAACATAGAAACTAAAGCACCAAGTAGAAAAAGAAGAGAGAAAGGCAAGGCCTTCATTAAGTTGCAGAAAATAAATAGGGCCATTTTTACTGCCCTCCTTTGACACCTGTATGTGATGCCCTGCCCACATGTTATAGCTGACAAAACATGATCCCACCCTTTTCACGAACAACATCCACCACTTTCTTCCACCCTCCCACCTGCTTAGCTGAAAATGTGCCAGGGGAGTTGGCAAACCTGTTCAGAAATCAACGTGCATATAAATTATTTCCCAAATCTTGAACCTAAGACCTCATTTTGACAAATGTGAGATCCTTTACTGCCTAGCAACCAAGCAAAAGAGTTCTCTTCCCAAATACTAATTCTATATTTGTAGAAAGTTAAAATAGTGAATTAGCCAATGCCCATCATTGGCAACTGCTGCAGCTTTAGAGATGAGAAATCAATCGGTAATTGTTCTCTGAGAATAAAAAATGACATGGGCTGGTCGGGGAACATGATTCACTGCTCTGCATCTCGTTTTTAGGTGCTAAAACAACCCTATATTTTTCAAAAATAATGCATAAGCCTCATAAAATCCATTGCAATTGAAAAACCGGTAGACTTCACCACAACTGTGGCTTGTAATGTGAAGAACTCTTCGCAAATTATTAATTCTGCACAAATTGTCATAGGCGAGAGATGCCACCTGGCACCAACAATGCATGGAGTAGAGAAAGCAACCTCCCTGCCACAGTTGCCACAAGATGGGAAGCTCCATGTTGCATTAGGCTATGATATATCTCCTTCCATTTGGCAGGCTACAGATAACACACATGGAGTGTTCAGAAAAGGACACAACAAATACATGCGATCTTATGTGCTATTGAAAATATTAATACGATTTTAATGATAAACTCGTGTATTTATTAATATGAATTAGAAAACATCGTTACACAATCTCATTGTCCAGCACAATTTTTTTTGAGATGCACACAACTTTAATGTATAACTGTTAACATATTTAAAACCATGAATTAGCATAGCCGACAATACACAAAGATCTCCTCAGGAGTTTATATGATGGCAACAAACATCAATCTCTCCACTGTTTTGCTCATAACAAAACCTTAGCTGCATACTAGACGCAAATAATATATATTATACTGGACTTATTTATGAATTGTTCTCATAGCAAAGAGAAAATTGTGCATGCTTAGGAAATGATCAATGAGGTTATAAGCAATAAGGTATGCTATTGTCAAATATGTGTTTTAGATCATTTATTTGTCATACTTGTCATCTGTGAATTTTGATCCATTGCAGTTTTCTTTTCATTTCCATTGCAATTTTCTTTTTGCTTTAAAACAATGTTGTCAAAACGTTGTATTTCAATAAATTTTACAGTTGCTTACTGCGAGAAAGTATGTATGTTAAATGTCAGGTCAATCTCTAGTGTTTGAGATTCCTGTAAGTTAAGCTCGTTCTGATCGGAAATGAAATTTAGATCATATGCATTCAATTTTGTTTTTGTCTGAAAATAATATTGTGGGAACTTTTGGATTTCAATAAATTTACTGTTGCTTACTTCTAGAAAGTAATTATCTTGATATGTCTATGTTACGCGGAAACGCGTTTCTTGCCCCTAGGGGACTTGTTTCCGTCCCCGAAACGTTTCGGGGACAGTGGTACAAAAAGGAAACGTCCCCTAGAAGTCCCCTATTTCAAAAAACAACAGAAAACCGTAGGAAACATCCCCTGACATTTAGGGACAATGATATGTCCTTGAAATGCCTAGGAGACGTGTTGGTGTTTAAAATTGTTACGCTATGAAAAGCAACCAATATATCTTAAGACTAATGTTAGGAGTGGTTAGCTCCAATTGTGAAAGTTCTGTAAGATAACTGGACCAACTATAGGGACAAGACTGCCCTCTGCACTTCTGGCTCTGCAAAACCAAGGTGGGTACACTTAATCTAGATAAAACTCAACTCTTTACAACACCTTCTACTTCTGGATTCAAACAACAGATAATGATAAGAAAGTGCTAAATGCCAACTAAGCATTCATTGACTCTCCATTACCATGGTGGGATAATAACAAACAACTGTAAATGTAAAGAATTTGGTAATGAGTTTGATTTAAGTTTAGGGACAGAATATAGCCAAACCTATCAAACATATCTCCACAGAATATACTAGTTCTGGATCAGTGCCTTATCCATTGGGTAAACTCCTAAATACAATACTGAAACTAAAACAACCTATTGGTATAGACTCAAAGCCATAAACATAAAATCTCTCAGACTACACGCTACAAGATCCTTAAGTCGATAATCCAATAGAATCAGTGTAATATCCTGTTGGTGTTTAAAACTGTTACGCTATGAAAAGCAACCAATATATCTTAAGACTGATGTGAGGAGTGGTTAGCTCCAAGTGTGAAAGCTCTATAAGATAACTGGACTAACTATAGGGACAAGACTGCTCTCTGCACTTCTAGCTCTGCAAAACCAAGGCGGGTACACCTAATCCAGATAAAACTCAACTCTTTAGAACACCTACTTTTGGATTCAAACAACAGATAATGGTAAGAAAGTGCTAAATGCCAACCAAGCATTCATTGACTCTCCATTACCATGGTGGGATAATAACAAACAACTGTAAATGTAAAGAATTCGGTAACGAGTTTGATTTAAGTTTAGGGACAGAATATAGCCAAACCTATCAGACATATATCTCCACAAAACATACTGGTTCTGGATCAGTGCCTTATCCATTGGGTAAACTCCTAAATACAATATTGAAACTGAAACAACCTATTGGTATAGACTCAAAAGCCATAAACATAAAATCTCTCAAACTACACACTACAACATCCTTAAGTAGATAATCCAATAGAATCAATGTAATATCCAAAACATTTTAATTTGATCTAAGATCAAAGACTTGTGGAATACACATGTATAAGCAAGACTCATACAGTAAGCCAGAAAACTTACAACTCAACAGATAACACAAAGGGGAGACTTAAAATCTGAGAAGACTTATATTAAGTATAATGAAATCTTGTTCCTGAATCGGTATGACAAGGAAATACAAAATAAAACAATATGCAAAGGATCATACAACTTTCTATTCTGTCTTAATACAGTCTGAACAACATCTGCTATATCCTAGACTGGAAACAAATACAAGCCTAATGCTTATAATATTTCTCCCAATTCTCTAGCCATTACTAAATGGTCTTGAAAATCCCTTTATAGGAACAGGAATGCAACAAGCTTCAGACCATTTAGGGTTAGGGTTTTCAACCAATCAATGCAAGCATTAAAAACATTCAATTCTGTGATCAAGTTGAAACCCTATCTTTCTCTTCAATATGTGCAAATCTGATCTGAAATCAATTGCCATAGTCCATGGATGTGAACACAGTACCTTGAAGTCTAAAATCTCAAGCCATGACGCGGATAGCAGCTCAACATAAATGCAGAAGAGACCAGGCGACGCTATATGCATTTATCCATATGATAAGAAACCTCTATCTGTCAAGTCTGGACATAAATGCATTCCACATATTAGATCCCAATCCCTACACTGTTCAACAGCTGTGCAATATCGATCCAAAAGATGAGATCGGTTTATTAATAGCTCTGAGACAAGTTTGAATCCACCGCCATGAAACCCTCTGAGAATAAGATTTAAATATTTGAAATTCAGTTATAACGGTCACAGTTGGCGTGGAACAAGACTTGGACGGTCAAGATCAAGTCTCATCTTAAGTTTAAAACACAGTCGTAGATTCCTTTTAAGTGATCCGGGCATTGACCTAGATCTTGCTAGGTGTCCCACAGGCGCAATGGCTCGAAGACTATCCATCTATCATCTTTTCTTTGAGGCTTTGCACTAGCCGTCGGATGAAAGTCAACTTACAATGCCTTTATCTTTCTTTAAAACCCGCGGCCCATGATCTCAAATATGACACGTGTCACTTTGGGGCAATGCCTCAATGGTTAACTACCTTCAGCTTTGTGTTTGAGGCAATGCGTCGACTGTTAGATCTAACTTGCACTTGAACTTTACCCTTAACTAGCCTTTAACTCTGAGCAGTTTATTTCCCTTTATCTCTGAATCCCTGAATAAATCTTTTAACTCAAGTCACATTCTGAAATCACGCGACAGCCACATGATCTGAAAGACATCAACGACCCTCGCTAGATCTCTGAAAGAAAACAAGACTTTGACCTTTATGTAGCGATCTAGCGCAGGCCATAGATCATTATCCTTATCAACGGTCCAAATCTTACCTCTGCAAACCCTTCTTAACTTAACTTGACTCAGGTTCCATCTGGAGATCACGGGACTGAAGAGATCTCCAAGTCGCCAAATATATGACTTACCCTGATTACATTACGAGATTACGCGCAATCCACAAGATCAACATTGCATCAACAACCAACGCTTAATCTCGAGATCTTTGACTTAACTCTGCCTTCATTCCGATATTCAGAGATAAGCTTATCTTTGAATCTCCAAATAAACCCAACTTGACTTGTCTTGACCACAGGTTTCATTACGAGATCAGGAGATAAAGGAAAACGCCAAGTCGCTGAATGAATACCTTGACCCATGATTTGATTTGGAGATTTGGCGCAGACCACACGATCAAACAAAAATAGAATCCGATCAACGACCCTTGCTGAATCGCCAAATAGAAACTTGACTTTGACTATAATCTAGCAATTAAGTGCCAGCCGCTCATCTCTGAGAAGATCAACAATCCTCGCCAAGTCTTTGAACAAATTACTTAACCTCAGGTCTATTGGGAGATCTAGTGACAAAGCACAAAGCAAACCCTTTCTTGACTCTGGTCAAATTACGAGATCACGAGATAAAGGCCGCGCCAAGTCGTTGAAACATTTCTCAACCCTTGAGTTCATTTGGAGATTCAGCGCCTACCACACGATCAAAACTGCATCGACGGTCCTCGCCAGATCTCTGAATAAAAAGCTTGACCCTGATTTGTCTAGCGATTCAACGCCAACCGCACATCTGAATCTTGATCAACGGTCTGCGCATAGTCTTTGAATCCTTAAAGCATATTCCATATCGTTCTGAGATTAAGAGATAAAGGCAAGGACAAAAAGCGCACATGACTTAAAAGCCTTTAAGTAACCTTCAAAAAGGTAACGTGAGAACATAACAAGTCTTGAGGGGTTAGGGTTTTAGCCAAGATTTTGACTCAACAAGACCTAGGGCTTAGGCCAGAGACCATAAACAATTGCAGAGACATGGAAAGAAAGCTTGGAACCAAGAAAATTTTTAATGGGTCTAACAAGACGCTCGAAACGTCCCCGATCCATCCCTGAAACAAAAAAGCGACCCTAGGGGACTCATTTCCGTCCCCGAAACGTTTCGGGGATAGTGGGACAAAAAGGAAACGTCCCCCAGGCGTCCCCTATTTCAAAAAATAACAAGAAATTGTAGGAAATGTCCCCTGACATTTAGGGACAATGATTTGTCCTTGAAACGCCTAGGAGACACTCGAAACGTCCCCAATCCATACCTGAAACAAAAAAGCGTCCCCAAAATATTCAAATGATTTTTGGCATTAAAAATTGAATAAAAACACCTTTTTTTTTAAAATTATTTTTGCTAGATTGACAATGTGGGGGCCTACAAGGTTTGAATTCGTGCCCACAGATGATAAAATTCGTGATTAAATATTCGGCGATGAAATTCGTAATTAAATATGTTAAATCATAAATGTTCAAATATATTAAAATTATAAATCTAATATATAATTCAAGTTTTTTAATATTCATCATAATATTAAATAAACATATGTTAAATTTTGTATATTAAATCAAAATATATTATAATTATAAATTTAATTTGCTTTTAAATATTTAATTATTAGAATAAAAAATAATTCAAGTAATATTGTTTATATATATATATATATATATAAACTTTAAGGCCATTGAATTTAAAATTTGAACATTTGGAATATCTATTTTCGCCAGATGGAGATAGTGACTCAAATGATTTTGAGCCTTTGGATATTTGATAGCTAGAACGAGGCTTATTTTCAGCCATTGTTCCTGTAGCTTGTTATATTTTGATCTTTGAGACTTTTTTATACATGTTTGAGACATTTTGATTTGGATATTTATATTGATAGACCATGGTTTTGATGTTTGAGGCTATTGCGATAATGCTGTTATGCTGATTTATACTGCTATTATTATCATTTATGTTGTTATACTACTGTTGTAACTCATGAATCGATGATTGTCTTGTTAATAATCAATTATTGACATCTCTCTTTCCCTCTCTCTCTCTATAATATCTTTCTGGACCAGGGGAATTTCAAACTGGTCATTGGTCCTGGTCCCGGTTCTCCTGTGGGTTCCACTTGGGTTCGAACCCAAGCAGGCTGGTTCCTTTAGGCTGAACCTAGGTTGAACCATGGTCAAATCAGGGTAGACCCAGGCAGACCAAGTGCGAACCAGGTACAGTTCCACTGAGAAAGATTCTATAATTTAGTGTAGAAAACAATTATTACAAAATTTGAATGGGATCTAACATTACAAAACAAAATTTAAATTTGCTGAAGTTGAGATATTTATTACATCAAATTAAACTAGCCCTCAAGATTTCTTGCACTGAAATTTTTATATCGAATTGCTGATAATGATCCCTATCTGATTAATTGGAAGCTCTCTATAGTGATAAATCATATTTTAGACATTAAACAATAGTTTCAATAGGTGAAGGGAGTTGCAAGCTACTTTTATAGCATTTTTCAAGTAGGATGTTAATTACAAACAAACAAGCTCTCTGTATATTGAAAAAATAGTAAGCATTTGAGGACTTGGAAAGCGAGAATGTTATTAGTGCAGCTGATCCCATTGGGATTGGCACTGTTTGTGAGTCAACTAATGCCTTTGATGAAGAAGAAGAAGAAGGTGAAGATTTAGAAAATCCATTAGATGATTAAAATGTAGTATAAAGTTCCAATTGTTGAAAGTCAAAACAATGATACTTGAACTCAATATTATTTTAATATTTTGATGTTGATAATAGATATGGTGCTATGATTACAAGTTTATAGTGTTTTTGTTGTTTTAATGATACGTGGCATTCTAATTTTTAGATGTTTTTGTACTAACGAACCCAAACCCCATTTCAAAAGTTTGTCGTACCGATGAACCTGTTCTTCAAACCCGAACTTGAACCGACAACTTAGTTTTAAAACATAGCCTCACCCTCATCTGCTGGGATAGACTGAACTAGTACTATTGGATGCAATAGTTTAATTGATTTAAATCACACATGGATGGATGTGACATTTTAACCATTTCAATTAGGGATCGTGGATGCGGTATTTTACTCAATTCAATCTGTAATATATATATATATTTTTTGAGAGGTAACAGGCCATAGCCGGTAGTTTCTTTCTTATTAGTAAGATTCTTGAAAGTACACCTCCGTTTAGTGCGGGCATTGGTAGGAAAGAACAGAGTAAAGAAAACCTCCAGTCTTTCCCGAGACTTATATGCCCTGTTAAATGGTTTACTAGAAATGCCAGACGAGGACAAGCTCTCATTTATAAATATTAAATTTAGTTTTGTTACAAATATACCCTGCTCAACTCTTAAGCCATGTTCTTACTTAATGACTTTTTACAAACTTTTGATCCAATGTATATGGATCCTTTAATACAAATTTACTTTATTATTACAAGATACCAGCCCTATGTAGATTTGGGGGGTGTCGCATTATACATTATACATTATGCAAGAGTTGATCGTTATATTTTGTTCCTGTAGCTCAACCAACTGATAGATAGCTCCCGCCTTCCAACTGTAATCCATATTTCTGTAGACATCTGAATAACTTCCTGACAAGCTTTCCCATCTTACCTTGTTATTGCTTGAGATAAATAAGAATATCCTTTTCCTGCAATGCTCTTGTTAGAAAATATTATTATATACATTCGTTTTAGATGAAACCTATGGTATTGAGATTAAAACTAACCATGGGATAGTTAAACTGTATAGATACTATCTGAATTTCATTGAAATATTGCTTAGAATCATGAATCCAACTAACTTTTAAAAAGTTTACCTTTCTCTGACAATATTTGTCCATCTTCTGTTATTAGCTTTTAGGGGCTATTTTCCTGAAGGGTTAATGTTATAACAGAGCAAATGAAATACTGCTGATTCGTGATGTTAATCCCTGTCCCTCAAAATTGAATATGACATATAAGTGCAGTCTGTAACATAATAAACCAAAATAGCATAACATAAATATTTATATAAAACCTAGATCATTCCTTTCGTTCCTTCGCTATTTGTAAAGGGTTAGAAACTAACAGTCCTTACTGTTCTCTTTTGAAGCTAAACAGAATATATCTGAACTTAACATTCCTTTGCAAGATAAATACTACCATCAAGTCCTGCACATGAATAAGTACCGTCAGACAATGTATATTTATGAATATGTGTTTGTTTGAATATACAAATAGGTACATACATATATATAAACTCATATATATGTGTATATATGTATTTTATGTGTATCTGAATAATGTATGTATTTGTGGATTTGAATCCTATATTGCTAGATAAAAATATTGAAACTGCTTGGTCATACCAGTCACTATCCTTTTTGATGTTTTTTAGTAAAAAATGCATATACACATTTTGTGTGAGGATAAATATGCATACATATATTTATTACTATATATATGTGTATATACATGAGTATATATATATATGTAGCTATCTCTCTCTCTCTCTCTCTCTATATATATATATATGTATCTACCTATATATATTTGTATACATATGTATATATATGTGTGTGTGTGTCTACTTATATATATATATATACTTATCATGTATCTGCATGATTTGAAGATATATAGTTAAGTGAGAATGTTGTATTAATGCTATATAATATATTTATATTCATCCTTCAAAAGTAATTATGGCAGGAAACACCTATAGACAAAGAAATTTTAATTGTTATTAAAACTATTAATTAATTACAAATAATAGATGGTGGAGGTTAAAGGTTTAATTTCCAGATTACCCTTAACATGTAATGCCAAATTGTAAATTATTGTTTGTGATAGAATACTTCAATCAATTTTATAACCTTCGTGTGTTGTTCTTTCCATGATTTGGATAGATGCAAGGGTAAATCACCAGTGTTTTGTCGATCTCTTATTGTCATTTGTTAATGCTTATCCTAAGACAAACATTTACTACATTTCTAAATGCATTCTGTTCTTTTACCGTCGTTATTCTTCTGAGAATGATGCAAATTATCTGTATATTTTAGTGATTTAGGGTTCAATTTGTAGCACATATATCCACATACAAATAGGCATGTTTGATATACCAGCAACCTCATTTAGACGAAATTTATATAATACCTTGTATATATATTATTACTATATCTGATTTACAACCCAAAAATGACTTCTTCATCAGTTCTTCACATTTCAAAATTTATACCCTAGCACAACTATAATATGGATGATAGACTAGCCAGCTAAACAGATTCCAAACTTCCAATTGCTTTCCCATATGATTAACTATACTAGATGTTTATGTAATTACAACTATACCAGACTAGCTAGGTGTAATATTACCCCGCATGTTGTATGACCCTGTAGCTTATTTGCGCTTGATGATGATGATTTCGTCTTAAGGTTCTTCATCCACATCCGGTTCCTCACTTTCCGTAACCTCTTTGCCCTTTGCATCTTTCTTCTTTGCCCCTCCCTTCCGCCATCTATTTTTAATAATCATGGGAGGTATAATCTGAATGTAATCGAGGTCCATTTTAGCGAACGATGGCGGAACATCATAGCCTTTAGCGCGAAGATAGTTGTATAGCCACACAATGTTTGAGGTAGGAATAATGTGAAGCCACTTAAGAAGAAAGTGGATATTACACTCAATCTCGTTCCAGTTAGCTTCAAATACCTCCCTTTCTTTGAAGACCAATATTGGCCTTTTGACAACATTATCATCTTTTTCCAGATTGCTCACTGCCGCTAGCATATAGTCTAAAGGATAGGGAATTTCTAGATGCCTATTGATACTATAAACAACATGATCTATACCCCCCGAAATTACTTTGAAGAAGACAACATTATAGAGGGAAATGATTTCCTGTTTAGGGATTCTGGTCGACATCATATAGGAAATAAAAACACCTGCAATGTCACTATTCCTCTTATAAGTAAACTCATAATTGAAATATTTATCCCCCATAACAAGTTCTACCGCACGCCTAGACATGTCTTCCAGAGCTTTCAGAATTGTGTTTCCACCTCTTAGGTTTGATGCTACCTCTAAAGGCCATAATCCTATCCTCAATGGTGTGAAACACCTGTACGTTAGTCTCCATACAGCTAAAACCAAACACGAAAAGCTAAGGTGCTGGAAGGAAACTTACAAGAAAAACTATCACATAAGTCATAATCTACTGAGCAGGGTAGGTTTTAAAAAGGCCACTAGATAGATCTAGAATTCTCAGGAATCCACCTTTCTTAGCAAGTAACCTGTGAAGGAAGAATGTCAAAAACTAAGAGATATAAAGAGAATGATGAAGCTACAAACTAAGAGGTATCGTTTAATGATGAAAATTAGGCCACAACATATCCAAGTAATGATAATGATTAAGAGTAATGCGGGGGCTAAAAGTATGAGAGAAACATGAAACAAAGGATCGAAAATGTAATCAAGGGTTCAAGTGTTAGTTGTAGGGGATTCGAAATGGACGTCATTCTTGACGTATAAAAGGGATTCATTATCTTGATCATAGGATAAGTCAATACTTATATATATATATATATATAAATCTAGACTTACTTTATATTTAATGTTACTTATTTGTTTTATATTATAACCAGTGCCCATCCTTATCATAAAGTCTTTCAAGAATATTTAATAGGTAACTCTTTGGCAATGCGAGATAAATAGTTATATCAATATAGAAGAACTAAACATAGTTTGAGGATGGGGTATAAAACTTGATTAGTCTACAAATAAGCCATTAGCTCCCATATTTGCAAGTTCATCGGCTAACTTATTACCTTCTCTATAAATATGGTTTATCTTAGTGTTGCTAAAGTAATCTAGAAGTCCGATGGCTCTTTCAAGTATGGTATTTAATTTCCAATTTGAAGTACTGCCTGGTCTGAGTGTGTTGATAATAATTTGTGAATCTCCTTCTATTTCAAGTTGTTGAATACCTAAATCTTTGCAAAAATGTAGACCCTCCATTAAGGCTTGTATTTCTGGCAGATTATTAGTAGTCTCTCCAATAGGTTTGGCCAATCTTCCACATACACTACCATCCCACTTATGAATAACACATCCAATTCTTGCTGTTCCAGGATTACCCCGTGAAGCGCCATAAATGTTAAGTTTGTATCATCAATATTGAGGGGTACTCCATCTGCAATTATCACTTGACTTTTTACTTTCCTTCTTGCCCATTCCATACTGAGGGGGAATGATTAGCCCAAACCATTTCATCCTGATGATACTATCCCATTAGGTAAATATTCCTTCTACATGGTTCCTACTTCTTAATCTATTATTGATTGTTTCCACAAGACAAGCCTCAATTTTATTTTCAAGACACTTCCTGTTCATCTTTTTTCCTTAGAATATCCTCCTATTCCGTTCTTTCCATAACTCCCATATGAGTATAGAAGGGGGTATCTTCCAAATACTGTGGTATAAGCTCATTTTTTGGATAATAGGCCATGCCCTTAAGTGGTCAATCATTTTTTGGATAATAGGCCATGCCCTTAAGTGGTCAATCAAGTTGTTAGCATAAGCTGATTTCCAGTGCAACTACTTACACAACCATTGCCAACACTTCATCGCATAAGGACAATTTAACAATATGTGATCTATTGACTCTTCCTGATGCTCACATAAAATGCATTTAGAGGGGCCTTCATAGTCAATTTTCCTAAACCATTATGCTGTTAAAATCCTTTTTTGTGAAGCAGCCCATAAGAACATACCTGCTTTTGGTAGGCATTCCTTATCCCAACATAAGTTCAGTTGAAGATTCACTTCCTGCCATTGTTGAGCTTTAATTAGTGAGTTATATCCTTCTTTAACCTTGTAAGATCCAGAGTTAGATCTATCTAGTCTAAATCAATTTGTCTGTTATGTTTTTAATGACAATTTGCCTAGACTTCAATAGTTGGTATAACTCAGTTTTTTCATTCGCTGTTGTGTGCAATAAAAGTGTGAGTTCAAATAGGAATGCAATAAACAAATTAAAACATTCAAACTACACTATAAAAACAACATATGTGATTAGACCTACAGACAAAACCAAAACCAAAAGAGAATGCAAACCTCACATCCAAGTAGCTTCCTTTGTAGTGTAGATTTGTCCAAGAGATTGGATGTGTGCTCAATAGTGAATGCTCAAGCTTCAAGGGATGAGTGAGAATTTTGGCATAATAAGGCTATGGATAGTGATTTTTGCTCATGAAATGGACATGGTAACAATGCATAAAAGGTGGATGAAAATGAAGGAAAAGAGCCTAGGTGTCTACAGCTGTAAGAGGGGTACCTTCTAGGGATTTCCAATTCCAACCTTCTGGGGTCTCTTGAAGGAATTTCTATATAATTTTTTAGATAGCTCCCCCAAAGAGTAGATAGAACTTCTTTTGTCCTAGGAGATATAGTCCTATCTAAAGGGGCATATCCACCCCACGAATCTTCCCAAAAAAGGGCTGATTCTCCCAATCCTATGTCCCAAGAAAGTTTTTCCCTAATGATCTCTCTACATTCTAGGATAGAGTTCCAAGCTCTAGAGCCTCTCGGAGGATTGCTAGTTCTGAAAATGCTAATGGGATCATCGGCTTGAAGGTATTTATTAGTTAGGATTTTAACCCATTTACTATTAGATTCTTGATATATTTTCCAAACCAACTTAGCCCCTAACACCATGTTCTGCCATTTTGTATTTTTAATACCAAGTCCCCCAGCTTTTATTGGTCTACAAAACTTATGCTATTTGATTAATGCTATCTTATTTACAGATGTCCCTTGCTAATTTTTTTTTCAACTTTTCCAATTTTCTTCTAGCACCTTGAGTTAGGGGTAAGCAGGACATTTGATAAGTAGGAATTGCTGATGGAACTAATTTGATCATAGTCATTCTACCTGCATTTGATAGCCATGTACCTTTCCAAATATCCATTTTTTGCTCCATTTCTTGTTTAAGGGGTCCCACAGTTTATTAGTTCTACTGCCCTTGTCCAAGGGCAGTCCCAAATACTTACAAGGAAATTCTCCTTTCTCGAAGCCTAGTATTTGGCAGTTTTCATTTTCAACTCTAGAACTGGTATTGTGAAAAGAAGATTTCTGATTTATTGGCATTATTAACCTTCTAACCTGACGCTCTCATATATAGGTTTAGTATTTCTTTATAGTTTCTAGCTTCTGATTTCGTGCTCTTACCAGGTAGTAAGGTATTGTTGGCAAATTGTTGGTGCATAATAGTGGGTACCCCTTTTGTGACTTTAATACCCAATATCAGACCTTGCTGGTTAGCTTTCGTAATTGCTCTACCAAAAGCTTCAACCATTATTATAAAGAGAAAAGGGGATATAGGATCCCCTTGCTTAAGTCCCCTAGACACATCAAAAAAACCTTCGGGTGTACCATTTAGTAATAGAGAGTTTTTGGGTGTAGATATGCAATTAAAGATAAGATGGATCCATTGTTTTGAAAATCCAAATGCTTCAAGACATTTACATAGGAACCGCCAATCAACTTTATCATAAGCCTTTTGAATATCCAATTTTATAAGCATACTGGGTTCTTTATTCTGTTGAACTGAATGAATGATTTCCTGAACTATTATAATGCCATCAAAGATTGGTCTTCCTGGAACAAATCCTGTTTGTTCTTCAGAGATAATATCTGGTAGAAATCGTTTAAGTCTATTGGCAAGGGCTTTGGATAGGATCTTATAAATAGTGTTGCACAAAGCTATGGGTCTGAAATCTCCTAATTCCTTCGAGTTAGTTTTTTTTGGACTTAGGGTCAAAAAGGTATTATTAATTTCTTGAAGTAACCTTCTTGCATTCTTGGTGTTTTCAATTGCCTCATACAACTTGATCCCTAAGAAGTGCCAACATTTTTGAAAAATCCAGCTTGAAACCCATTAGGGCCAGGTGCTTTATCAGGGTGTAATTGGAATAGGCAGATCTGCTTTCCTTTATGGAAAAAACACTGTTTAAATATTTATTATCTTCTTCAGAAATTATCTTCGGGGTATTATTCAACAACTTTTGTTGAGTACTCAAATTAGAATGCTCCTTATTATTAAGAGTTTCTTGATAAAAGTTTACAAATTCCTTGGCTAAATCTGGGGGATTTGTAATAGTTTCTCCTCCTCATTCTTAATTTTTAAAATCCTATTTAGACTTCTCCTATACTTCGTACTATTGTGAAAGAACTTGGTATTTCTATCTCCTTCCGATAACCAGCTCTTTTTAGATTTTTGCTTCCAGTAGGTCTCCTCTTTGGATAAAAGATCCTCATACTGCTGGAGCTATTCTTCTTCCTTCAGATATCTATTATTATCCATTCCTTCTCTTATATTTTCCTCGTTTAATTCTTGAATATTCTTTTCCACCTCAATTTTCTCCGTGAAGATGTTTTTAATGTGGGATTTGTTCCAAATGAGAATTTTAATTTATAAGGCCTTCATTTTTGATACAAAACAGAACATCTTTGATCCTTCAATTTTTTCTTCTTTCCACCATTCTTCTACTAAACCTAAGAAGTTTTTGTCTTGATACCACACATTTTTAAATTTAAAGGGTTTCTTAGAAGGTTTACTTTCTTCAATGATATCTAGTTTAACTGGAAAATGATCAGATCCAGATTTAGTTAGGATAGAGGCTGAAAGAATTTTATTAATTGTACCAAGGTCCTCTAGGAACATAAATCTGTCCAATTTTTCTACTATATTATAGAAACCTTCTCTCCTATTATTCCAGGTATATACTACATTATTCATTTTTATATCTAAGACGCTGTTGCTAATTATCCATTCTCTAAAGTCTTTAGGTGATTGTGACTCTCGCTATATTCCACCGCTTTTTTCATTGATGTCCATTATAGCATTGAAGTCACCTCCAAAGATGTAGTTTCTGTCTCTATTAAGTTTGTAGTAATTTTCAATATCCTTCCATAGATCTTTTTTACAGTTTGTGCAGATTGGACTGTAAACATTGATCAAAAAGAAATTTAAAGAACTCTTAACACTACACACCTCTCCTCACATCCAATTGGATTTTCTTATAGCAATATCAATATTAACTTTCCTAGGTCCCAAAGTATGGCTAAACCTCCAAATGCATTTTCCACATCTATGCTGTCCATCTTCCATAATCCTATTTTCCTGTTGAATTTATTCATTTCTTCTTTATTCAATTTAGTTTCTTGTATTAAAATGATTTCTGATTCTAATATATTCAAGTTACGCTTTGATAAGCGTTGTTTGTTAGGGGCATTTAAGCCCCTAACATTCCACATAGTGAGCTTCATTGCTCTTTGGGAAGGAACTTCCCCTTCCCTACATGAAATAAAGTGGTTAGCTTAGTCTGATTTTCAGCTTCTCCATCCATTTTCCTTAGGCCAACCAAGGATCTCCTGTCTCTTTTTTTCTGTATATTTCCACAGTTTCGACTACTAATCCCAATACTTGTTGTTGCAATCCCTAAGTTGCCTTTACTATTATCTGCCATCTCTAATACTAATTGATCGAGGGGCAAATCCCTAAGTTGCCTTTACTATTATCTGCCATCTCTAATACTAATTGATCGAGGGGCACCTCTTTATCCATCTCAGTATCTCCTTCCAATTCTTTTTCAATTCTCTCAGTGAATGTTTGTGCAAATTCCTCTTCTGGCTGCCTAACATAAATCCCATCCGCCTCCTCCATTTTAAATTCTTCATCAGAGTCTTGATGAATTACCATCATATTATAAATTGCTTCTAGCTCCATTGGGATCTGATTTAACTCATTAGATGTTTCGACTGGAATTATAGCTAGGTTCTCCTTCGTAGGCACTGAATCCTTAAAGGATGTTATGCCGTTTCTAATCTCCCTCATCCTGAAGTCTGTATTCTTAATCTCATATAAGTTTGGGATTAATGGGTTACTCTGATCCTTCATAATGTGCCAGCAGATTAAATCCTTTCTTACTTCATCTTGAACAGAAGTCATTTCCTTCACTAGTTCTCCTAAAATAACCATATTCTTATCCAATCTCCTAACTGCCTCTTCTTGGAAGGAATTTATACATTTTAGAATTGAAGAGGGTTCAATCAGACCAAATGAATCCATCGTGTGTTCCAAAAGTTCTTCTCTATGAATAGATATGCAAGGAGATGTGGTTTGATCCTCTTTGGTTTCCATTGTTGTCTCTGTTTGTCCTCTTTCCGTATTCGTCATTTCCTTACTTGCTTCTCTCTCATTGCCCGATAATAATTCTTTTGCCTTTGAACTCATTCCTTCGTTTAACCCTGATCATCTCCCTTTCACTTCCACCTCCTTATAATTCTCATCTGAATCAATAAAGTTCTCAACTAATACTCCAACTACTGTTTCTAAGATCTCCTTGCTTAATTTTTACATGCCTACAGATTTCTCATTTTCACTTATTCCTGCTTCCTTCATAATTGCCTTATAATCAAATCCCTCCTTAATCCTTATTCTTTCCTCTCCTTTCTCTCTTTCCTGCTATAAGGTCTCTTTATCCAATTGTCCTATAACATCTCTGATATTCTGCTTAGCTCCCTTTGATTCATCTATTTCCAATCAGGCCTCTTTGTCTTGGATCAAACCTCTAGTTTCCACTTCAGTGGATATTGCCAATTCTCCCTCCACTATCTCCCCTTCTTCCACTTCGGGGATCCCTTGATTGCCAGTTTGATCATGGTCCTCCTTAGTTTGAGAGTTATCCATGTTTCTCTGTGATTAAGTAAAACCCCCTGTGTCCACATTGAGATCAATAATTATGTTATCATGTGGTAAATCGTGGACTTCCTTGACTGTCTTCCAAACTAAGGGTTCCTTGGGATCGTGTGTTACACCTGGTATGATTAATGTAACTTTATCGTGTATCTCACCATTATGAATCTCAGGTTTTAGAAGGTACATTGATTGGTTTGTTATGATTTTAATAGGTTTTATTGATTGTGTTCTTAGCTCTAAATTAATTAGAATTTTAACATTAGATGAAGACATATAATTGTCCTTTAAACCTTCAAAACCACCTAACAGGTCCCCTATCCTCATCAACATATAGCTGTGCAGTAGTTCTACAGGTAGATTAGGGATAACGATCCATCTTGGTGCTCTAACATTCTGAAAATCTTTTGGATCAAATTTTTGTTTACAATAAAAAAATTAAGATTATATCCTTTAAAATAGATTGACAACCCATTTGAGAATTTCTTTTTTCAGAGAGATTTTCTTACAATCAATAAACAAAAAACCTTCATCTAGGGTAGTTATACTGACTTGGTCCCTGAATGATTCCTTAAACCATCTAGCAATCCATTTCACGGAGGGGCCGAATCCGCACCACCATTTCGCAAACAAACCATGTCTGTTGCAGTAGTTCCATAGTCCATCAGTATAATTGTTACTAATAATTATCGTGTTTACCTCCTCTTTCGCGGATTGAGGGTTTCCATTGTGCCTTGGACTGCCGGATGTGGCCTGAATCGGATTAGGGTTTATGGAAGTGTGTTCCAAATTTAAAGGAGTTTTGGGGACCTCGTGTTTGGATTTGTTTCCATCATTTAAAGCTGAGTTAATTTTTGACCAGGGAGATCTAGCAGGACGGTTGGTAAGAGAAACCACTGGAACCAACTTGTTTTTTGCTCGCTTTTCCCTGCGACTTTTCACCAATTGCCAGCCTTCGCTAACATTCTTGGCAGATTTTGCCATATCAGATTCAGATCTCGGGTTCCCTGTCCCCCATTTCGCTCACTTTCTCTACCTGCAGATGTAGAGGCAATATTCCACTTTTTTCCTTGATATTCTTTTTTTCGTAGCGGAGGGGGCCTCAGAACCCTAGATCGAGCTGGGAGTGCAGAATGCCCAGCTTGTTTTGAAGAAAACCCCAGATGATTTTGAGAGTTGAACTTCTTCTCTGGCAGCAAATCTAGCACTGCGAATCGGTTTTCCAGACTTAGAAATCCTTGCTTGTTGATATTTTTCCAATTACTTTGTTTTACAGTAGAAGTCCATCTGCTTTTTCAACCTCGTGTTCACATTAGAATGCAGAGCCATTATTTCCCCCAATATTTGCATTATGGCTGCTTTTCATTGTAAGAGTGACTGGACTTTAATGAATGTGCCAACAATTCAATCTGTAATATTGAATGCACTTTTTAAAACTAATTTCAAATGCTTTATCCTGTTTATCTCTTGAGTGTTTCAATGTGTTTCTCTATAGTCAATTTACCTTTGCCACACACTGCCCCATCCTCATCTTTCCAGGTAGACTGACTCTGGATATTATACTTAAAGCAATTTAATTCTGGAAATTTAATGCAATATAGCAATGAATTCCTAACACTACAGTGAATTTCAATCCCACTCCTATCTTGTGGGGTTTGAATGTCGGACTCTAAAACCATAATAAGTTTGCTACAGCTAACCTCATTCACTTCTGTTGTGATGGATCAAATCTAGCATGTTTGGTTCAGTAAATTAATCAATTTATTATTTAATATTGACACATTGGATTCAGTATTTAATCCATCTTCAAAAACCTTATCCAATATCAACACTGTTATATATCTTGGGGTTTGAATGTTGGAATTGGATGCCTCAATACTTTTGCCACCCCCACCTTGACCTCATCTGTCAAGGTGCACCAAATGTGCAATGCTTGTTGACAGTAATTTACTGAATCTAATTTGACATGTTGGATGCAGTATTAAAGTCAATCTCAAATGTGTCATCTAACTTAAACACCATGTCATGTCTCTCATCTTTTCAATTTTGGGCTCTTTAGCCCTAATGTTTTTGCCTCTTGGGATTCCTACAAAGTTATTGGATATGCCACCCCACTTCCTTTGGTATATGTATCAACATGCCTGGTATAGATATGGGTATGGTGTGGTTTGGATGTGGCTTGGGTACCTTGCCTGCGTGTAATGTAAATGAGAGCAAATTTTGATCTGTGTTGGATATGTTCGAATTTGGCGATCTAGTTGATTTTATCTGTCCAAGTCAACTTAAAAAAACCCTTGAAAGTTGAAACATTGGGAAACCTCCCTAAAACATACAACCCAAATTCTTTTTACATCGATCTAGTCCAAGTAGAGGTAGACTGTAATTGATATTCTATTTTCCCTGTTTATTTTAATTTTTGGTTTCCATGTTGGTTTTAATTTCCATTTTCCTCATTCCCATAGCCTGCAGGTGTATGAGATTCCTAATGCATACCATGTCTATATTTCAATACAATACTAAAATCAGGCATCTATCTGAATGATATGGATTTATTAACTTATTTGACAGATTTAACAAGCTATGGATGGCTATTTTTATTGAAATGGGGGTGGATCCGACCATGTTATTGGTAGCACCAAGACTAAAAATGTTATTTGGTTTAAACTTGAAGCGACAACATCAAGTTAATAAGCCTTGGTTTAATTTAATAACTTTATTTATGTTAATAAGCTTATTTTTATTACCAGATTAATTTAAATTATTTAATTAATACGTAATTTATGATTCTATTAATATTAATATCCGTAATAAGTTTGTTATTACTTATTTATTGAGCTTATTTTAATAAGTTTGTTATTACTTATTTGCGATTACCAACAGATTTTAAAGCCTTATTGCTATACTCAAGGGATTGTGCTTTCCCCCTTTTCTATTTGTTAATGACCAATACTTTTGGTTAATGTTTTATTTTTCCAGGCTCTTCCTGGTCAGCATGCTGATTGCCCAAGTTTCAAGCTTGTCATTGTTGGTGATGGAGGCACAGGTAAGAGGTCTATATAATTTCTTTTTAAAAAAATATGAATGAAGATCATTTTTGATTTTTCGCTTTTAACATAGTTTTTTTGATGTATATATTCTATTATATTCTTTTTAGTGGCGAATCTGGGCTGAGGTTGTGGTAAGTTTACACTGCATTGTGGGTTATTTAAGCCATGTTACCAGTTCTCCCCTTGCCATGCCCAGATCTCGGTCTTGTTCATTCCTTGTCTGGATTTGGGGCCGATGGATTCTGTTATGACACATTCAGATGACTGTTGGTTTGTTTTGGATGAACCTGAACAAACCTGTATATAATACAAAAATTAAAGAATCTCCAATTCTGTTAATGCCCTGCAAATGCAAATTATGTGTCCTTCCTGGACCATTCTCCAACAGATTGGAGTCGCTGACAATTTTTGTTCTTTTATATTAGTCTATAACTCTTCATCAACTATATTTTACCTCTGTATCAGTTGGTGTCATGGTCAACCAGATTATAATACAGTCAAACTGTTTTATTTTAGCTCATGCCCTGAATGTGGAAGCTTAACATTTTTATATTTTCCATAGTAGGTTTAGGGCTTGAGTTTTAAATTAAATTTGAATTTTTAACATTTATTACAATTATATTCAAATTTAATATGTTTAATTCATTAATATAATATTATACATGTTTAAAATCTAATGTTATTTGATTTATTTTTTATTTTTTTGTTTAGAGAAGTGTTATCTTATGGGGATAGCTCCCTTTATTGAATAAAATATAAAAGAAATAAAATTTTACATGGACGGAGACAATATGGCACCATAGCACTGTCACAGAGCAAATTTCTCATACAAACCAACTAGTCCATAACCCTGTCCAGAAGTCAAGATGCAAATGGCTTTGAGCGAGAAATAACATTCAAAATGGCTATACGATAAGCAAATTTAATGTCAAAAACTTTGAAAATCCACCCATGTCCATGCAAAACTGCCCACTTAGAACTTTCTTTAACCAAGATTGATTGAAGTCCCGGCCATTGGGAAACCACTGTCCCAGACATGAAACTTGGCTCCTGAGAGACCCTAACATTTGCAATCCAGACTGCGACCAGATAGTCCTTGAAATCCGAAGGAATTTCATTGGTAATCAAAATCCACCAGTATAATTATCCATTTGGAATTATATTACGCATTAATATTATACATGCTATGTGTGATATTCTGAATTAATTTCTAATTTTAGACTTTAAATATCTATATATTTATGATTTTTATATGTTTGTCAATTTTATGTGGTTATGTGAAGCTAACCTTAATGATTGAACCAGAGCTACAACTAGAACCAGGATTGGTAACAACTTAAATGTGGTGAACTTAACTTTTTAAGTGGTCATTGGTCACCTTATTCCTGGGCAATCCTTGAAGCCGGGTTTTCCCCATGTTAGTGTTGCTAAAAGCAGTTCACCACAACGACTTTTGACTTGGTTTAACATAATTTAGTTTGGCTCTTTAGTTCAATAATGTTCATGAGTTTTTTTTCCTTGGCTCAATTATTGTTTATTAAATATTTTGCATACTAAATAATAGACGACTATTTAATAACTATTCCCCTCAATTTTGTGTTACAAATACTTAAAGACTTCTGACATAGTTCTTATGCCTAGAATATGTGGTGACCTTGACACATGTTTGTCATGGTTAAGGACCGCCAAAATCCAATGCAGTCCCTGGAAAATTGGATTTGCCCCTTGAAAGTTGTTTCATTTGCATTTTATCACAACCCCTTTTGACATGGTATCATGTGTAGAAAAATGTTTTACATTTACATTTTAGTTATGCAAATCTAACACAGTTTAGTCTTCGCTTTTTAGTTTAATAACATGCTTTTGAATTGTTTTGAATTATCTCCATTATTGTTTTACTTTATCCTTTACTTCTGTCCACTCAAGTTCTTTAATATGCACAAGATTTTGATTAAACTCCTCTTTTGAGTGGGCTACTATACCCTTTGGAACATCATTCCATGAAAACTCCAGTCTACAGAAGAATCAACAATTGTAGTGTTTTCTTTTTTTTGGGAGAGATTTATGAGACCTCTGAAGAATCTCCAGCAATAGAGGCAACAAGCTTTAGGCCAATAATTGGATCTTGTGGGTTTGGTGGAGAGGGAGTGATTGGCTTCAATAAGCCTTTTGGGAGAACCTGAGAGGAGACCAACTCTATTGGAGCTCCTGGAATAACGTAATGTGTAGACTCTGCCCCAATCCACCAGATAGGCTTTGACATTGGGAAGAAAGATGTTCTGTTGAGAAACATTTTCTGCATCTAAAATCAAATTTTTCATAATCTATTAGATGTCCCCAACAACTGTTTCTCACCATTAGTGATATCTCTGCAGTAAGACTTTTAGATAGATTCATTAAACACATGAACATCCACAAGTGGATCTCTCATAATTCATAGTTTCTTTTAAGCGCAGTGGTACTTACTCAAGCCATCACCAATGGCCCATAAACTATCTGACTCCCAAAACTATAATGGAAGATATGGTAACTTTGGGAATCGGGGTTTTAAGCACAAGAAATCTCTATTGAATATCCATGGGCCAATTTTTAGCCTCACATCCTTGACTTTGGCTGTGTTTTTGTAAATCTGCATGTGATGGCATGGTCAAGTAAATAGCGCGCGATCATGAATAATCCTATCTAAGTGAACTTGAGGTACATGAGCAGAGTGCGAAACTGGAACGGGGCTGCCTATAAAGCCATTTGTTGGAGGTGTGGTAGCAGCGGAGAGAGTTCAAAGGAGGGGGCTTAGGCAATGAACAATGCAAGCCCAAGAGGCTAGAAGCTTGGATGCCTTCAACCTAATTGGGCACAGAGGTTCCCAAGCACCAGTGTTTGATGGATTATGGTTTGAGTAGTGCATGGAGAACATTTCAGTCTATTATTGCAAGCATATACTATATGTAATATTAATCTATACATAAAAATTAAATGAGGATGCAACATATTATATTAATATAGTTTTTTATTCTTAAATTAAGAAATAGTATATTTAGATTCTCTATGTCTGATAAAATTCTAATTTAAAATTGTAAAATTATTAAATTTAAATTTCAAAATTAATGTCTAATGGAGACAATCTAGAAACTTGAATACATAAGCTTTATGTAATTTAAATTAATAATGTAATATATTTTTGTTAATGCAAAATTTGTGTAATTTTTAAGAATCATAAAACTAAATTTAGATGTTTTATAGATTGTTTGAGGTACTTTTGTTTTTTCATTATTTTATTGTTTAAAATTTTTTGTGTGGTAGTTAGTTCTAGTTTAGTTTTAGTTTAGTTCATGCAAAATTGACTTGAGTTCACTATGTAGGCATGTAGAACTTGTAGAGTAGATTCTAGGTGGATGGACACATGTTGGGGTATCTAATGGGTGTGATAAGTGGTATACAAGTTCCTATAGTTAGGTGAAAGGCCATCTGTGTCCAATTCTTAGATTGGGAACCCAAACTTGTCCAAGGAAAAAATGGTGTACTTATACCACTTTCTAAAATAGTAGAACATATAAATGATTAAGAGAAAGCAGATGCAAGGGTTGCAAATATATTAGGGTATTGTTGATGTGCGTTTTATGACCCACCAAACAGTAGAACAAAACACCGAGGTATCTTATCCTCTCTTGATCAAAGTTTCGTATATGCTAAGATTGCGAGAAGATCATATAGGTCACTCCAAGGTTCCT
>MU225389.1:276166-300082 GCA_018584345.1 Thuja plicata
AATCAGTAAAACGTCAAAAGTATGAACCGAAGGAACTCATCAAAACACCATCATATTTCTTATTGCAATCACAACACTTCATCTAACTTTATCCAACAAATCTAACTAAATGAGGGAATTATGAAACTAAGCAAGCACTAAAACACATCAAGTATTCACCATGAAACCAACAATGAAAACTTTATTGTCTCAGTAGCTCTTTAGCAACAATCTCAAAATTCGCTCCCTACAAATGAGAAGTGAGGCCTTTATATAGGTCCTCAAATACAATGAGTGGCCCGAATCAAACAATAACTGATGGCTCAGATTTTGCCACCTCAGCCCTAATTAGGGTTAGGTCAAGGAAGAAGGAATTTACATTAATGCAAAAGGAATCCACCATCATAGTGGGCAATAAGTACCTATTATGCGTGCATGCTGAGAAGGAGAGGGGTGCAATAAATGACCATTGATCGTGCCCGCTATGCATTAAATGCATTTCTACCATGGAATCTACCTTTCACCGCTTTGCCTGAATACCTAGAATCTTCCCAATACTGCTTCTAACTCATCTATACTGACGCTCGGTGCTGATTCCTGCTTGAATTCCAAAGCTACCATAGCTCGTTCAACTTTTCTCAAGCTATCCTCCCATTCCGGCAACAAATCCTGAGCGGTGTGCATATCATTCGAGAAGGTGCAGAAGTTCTCGAAATCATCCCTGGTGAAGAAGTTCAATCTGAAGAAATCCTCCAATTTACTCTTCAGGTTGTCTATAGTTATCTCCTTTTCATACAACCTTTTTGATACCAGTGATGCGACAGTGATGGAGATTTCTTGCTTGATGTTCTCAGCTATTCCCTTCAATCGAGAAGATTCCTCAATGAAATGCCCAAACATTTCCTTGGCCATGAGCACAACTCCATACCATCGGGTGAAATCATATGCTTCTCCCTCTTTGACGATCCCATGGTCAACTAGCACCTGCCTGGGCGTCTCCATCAATTCCTGTAATTCCGCGATCATCTCATCCTGATAGATATGCTCATCCTCTCACGATTCCTCCATGCACCGAATCCGGGAAAGTATGGCCAATGCCCTGTTGTAGACTCGCACTAAGTCCTCAGCATGTTTGTGGGCTTCATTTTGGATGCCTTCGATTCAAGCCTCTGCCCCTTGAGAATTTGGATGCCTCATTTGGAACAACCGGCGGAGGGACAAAAGATGGGCCTTCTTCCCTTACTGGATGAGGTAGACTTCTGATGTAGTCGCATAATGCTCTAATCTCTCCTTTCTGCCTCTGATACTTCTCTTCTAGTCTCCTCATCTTATTCTTGACCGCCTGTGTAGAATCATCAAGCTCCTCCAATACCTGCTCTCGGGAGGCATGACCTAAGTCAAACTCGGCCATGTTATACTCATCTGGAGCGATTTGATCCTTTGCTTTGTCCACAGCTGGTGTTGCAAGCTGAAGGGTTCTAGACCCAGACTCATCTCGTACAATCTTCGCAAACCTCTTAGCCTTTCCCTTCTCATGGGATTGGTTGACCTTGTTCATAATTTCCTACAATTCGAAAGCTGGGTCAACATCCTTTTCTTGACTTCTTTAGAGCCTCTGCCTCACCCATTCTGGAATGGCGGCCCCTTGATTCTTCTGAACTGCCATCTGCTTCTGTTCCTGCACTGCTCTTGTATCAATTTCCTCAGCTCCAGGACTTTCTGCCATCACCTCTGGGGCTGGTGTCTCTATCGTGGGAATCTCATCTTCAGCTGTGGGAATCTCTTCCTCTATTATCCTTCTCAAGAAAACACCAAAACTTTCCTCAGTGGTAACATCTTGTTCCTTACTTTTTGCTGGTGCAAGCCCCTCATTGGCGTTAATGCTCAATCTTTCCTGAATTGACCTCGTCACATGTTGCTCTCCTTGCTTAGCTCTCCCCCTACTTGATTCTACCTCTTGCCTGGAAAAGGTGCCTATCTCCTGCATACTTGGAGTCCGGCTGGGTGAGGATGGCATCTCCTCGACTCTTGGTCTCTTCTGTTGTGGCTCTTCCATATGGAGATCCAACCTTCTCTTTGTGTGTGTTTCCTGAGCAATATTCCTTTCTTTTCTGTGCTCTGCACTCCCTAAGAAAACTTCTCCTTCAATCCTTTCTCCTGATGCTTGCTTTGGTCTTTCATCCCGTAGTGGTTGATGCCCTAATAAGTCGTAGGTCCAGTCCTCCTTCAGTATAGTCATTCTACCAAGTTGTCTCTCAATCCACTACCTTGTGAAGTCCAGGACTGGTTTTGCCAAAACATCAAGATCTGGAATCTCCTTTCTTTGCCAGTCATAGGGATGAGTAACCCTTTCCTTTTCTGGATTATACCCTTTCTGAAGCACATTTGGATCTTCCTTCATTTGATCAGGTACGTGAAAGAGTTTGCAAGCTCTGATGATGTTCAGGGGCAATCTGGAGCGCATCCTTTTCTTAATCTCATTTTCATTTGCAGCATTGGCCCAAAAATCTTCAAGGTGCGTCCTATGCTGGTACCTTGCTCTTGCCATTGACTTAATTTTTTTTATAAGGATCAAAATCCGGCCTTCCTAAGTAGAATGGCAGATGGAAGAAATGTAACTCATCCTGGGATCTCTCAGCCGCCTTTAGACACGGGCACATTTGAGCTTTATCTTCTCCTATGGAAATTGGGATATCCAATCCCAGCTTCTTCTTTCCTTTCTGAATCTTGTCGTACACTGTCAATTGCCGAGTAAGCTCCAACAGAACCATCTTGTCCGTAGGATATCTTGGCAGCTTGTACGGTTGTGCCAAAAATCCTTGCACTCGGATGTAGGAGAAGGTGGGAAACTGAATAAACCAGGCTCCGTATTCCTCCACTAGCTTCATTGCTCCTTCAGACAATCTCATGTGCAATTTCTTCTCTTCTCACAATTTGCATTGCGAAGGAATCATTGACCCGGACATAATCATCTATGGTCTGTAAATGCAAGTGAGGGCAACACTCGTGAACTTTCAACCGTGAAGTGCACTTTCGATTGCTCCCTTACATCGCAATCCCTCATATCTTGTATTCCGTGCCAACATGTATATGACATAGGAACTCATATAAAAATTCTGTGATTGCTCCAGGTTTGCCAACTGTTCACTGAGGTTGTCATTGATCATTCCAGCCCAGTCCATGTGATTGTGTTCTTCAACCACTTGCTCGACAAAGTACCACATACATGACTCGAACAGATAGGAGTGCGGCATGCCAAAGATTCAACTTAGCATCATGATCAAGTCGCTGTATCCCCTGTGGAAATCCAACCAAACCAACTCCTTCGGCAATTTTGAATGGTGGGATCTATTCTTTCTCAACCACTTGTCATTTATGACATTTTCACAATATTGAATTCCTGCAGAAAAAACTCTGTGCCTGCTCCTTCGTCTTCAACACCAATTTCCTGGAAGAAGGGATTCCAAACGCCTCAGCGATTGCAGGTGGAGAAAGGTTTGCAATGATGTTTCCATCGGAATCTTTGATTGTTCTATCTCCTGAATTGAAGTGCCTGGCGCATTCCACGATCAGCTCGGAATGTAGAAAAGCCGGAGCAAAGCCAGCTGCAGCCACAATTCCACTGTTCACAATTCGGGTGGCCAAATTGGTCAGTTGATGATCTTTATACCCAAACATTCTTTTGTGAAACTCTGTCATGTCTAGGCCTCCGAGACTAGTATCTCCAATCTCTGCCCACTTCGAAACAATCTTGGATTCTGGTAAAAAATTCCTTTGTTCATTCTTTATCAACTGTTTCCTCGTCATGCTCGTTCCTCTTGGCTCTGCCATTCCTGCAAAACAAAAAAATCAAAACAAATATAAGAATTGCGCAGGAGAAAGAAAAAGAAGACCAAATTCCTAAGGAGGAAATTCTTAAAATCTGACAAAATTTTCATCTTTTCTTTCAGAGGTCAAATCTCTCTCTTTTCTTTACGAAATCATGTTTCTCCACCAACTTACTGGGAAAATTCCTTTGAAACTTTTGATCTTGAATTCTTAACGTCTTTCGAAAATAATGAATTTCCTTCTGTTTGGAATTTTCTCTCTCCTCAAAAATCTTGCTCAACTTTCGAGGAAAACTTCACTCGAATCCTCTTGATTCCTCAAAATCTCTCATCAACATGTTTTCTCAAACTTTGTATGATGACAAAATGAGAGAGAGTCTTCATATATAGATTAAAACCCTGAAAAGTTGCTTTAAAAGCCAGGAGCTAATTTTAGGAAACTGCTTATTTAGGCGAAGATTCTTTCCCATAAGCGTCACTTGTCACTGCTTTTCTCCATTTTAAAAAAAAAACTTCCAATCTGAGCGCTTTACTTTACGCCGAAGTTTCCATTTTATCCATCCTCTTGTTTTTCTGATTTTAAATATTGAAAAAGAATAAATTTCAATATTTAATCTTTTAAATCAATTCAAAAAAAATGATTTAATTCCACTTTACTCTTCCAAATTTTATAATTAACTTGTTGCTTTTTTATTAATAATTAAATATAGATAAAAATCAATATTTAATTAATAACTTCTCTTTATTGCTTTCTGATTTTTGAGGGTTTTTCAATTAAATATTAAATAAGAATTTAATATTTAATTAATATTTAAATTTATATAAAAAAAACTCCTTTTGTTTCTAATTTCCCGGCTTTTTCAAAATCTTGAGCCTTTTCCAAATTTCCAAATTTTTTGGATTTTTCGATTTTTCATGTCAATTTCCAGAATTTTCCAAAATTTTGAATTTTAACTTTTCCACGATTTCATGAATTTTCAAGATTTTCCATCTTCCCAAATTTTCGAGTCTTGGATTTTTTCACGATTTCAGAATTTTCAAACTTTGGAATTTTTTAGGATTTTCCGAAATTCCAGAATTTTCCAAAATTTTCTAAGTTTCGAACTTTCTCACTTTTTGGATTTTTCCACGTGTTTGGGATTTTCAATTTTTCCATGACTTAATTTTTCAAGATTTTCCATCTTTTCGAAGTTTTCCAAAATTTGGGATTTTTATTTTTAATTTTAAAATCTTCCAATTTCTGCTACTTGGGATTTTTCAAAATCTCCTAATTTCTTCGACCTTGAAATTCTCACATTTTCCAATTTCCGATTTTCTGGAATTTTCAAGATTTTAAAGATACAATATTAAATAAATCTCGACTCAAACTTCTTGAGTTTGTCATCACAATCCGAGTTTCCAATTTTGTCTATCATTTAAATCGAATTTAATCTTCGCGATTTCTCTCTTGACCAATATTTGAATGAAATTTCCCATCTCAACCTCTCATCATCACCCTTTTTCGATTACTTTTGAAAATGTTCATACGTATTAGACCATAAGAGGGGGCACTTTAAAATTTTAAGCCTTCCAAAATTTAAAAAATCTTTTGACCATCACCGAAATGCTCTTGGGCGCACTTTTGAGAAAGTGGAGAATTGCGGAATTTTCCTTTACATCCGTGAAACTGTGCCACTTATTTATCGGGTGGCATTTTGGGGAGATGGCGGATTTTCCTTGGCTTCCTAGATTCCCCGACTTGCATCAGAATGCGCCCCTTAATTCCCGGGCGCAATTTTGACATGGTCATGGATTTCTTTATCAATAGGGATTCCACAACCAAGTGGATTTTGCGCTCCATATTTCACGTGGGCGGGATTTTCACCATCAAGCGGATTTCGTTTTGGTTGACTTTCCCTGGAGTCCGTTGAACTGCGCTACGAGGATTCCGGGGCAGGATTGGTGAGAGTGGGAATCGTCGTGGACTTCCTTCTTTTTATTGAAATGTGCTCAAAGCACACCTTGGATCCTTCTGCAAACACCTCCGCTTCAACCATCATTCTTGGCTACGCGAGATGAATCTCTTAGTATTGCAGAACCTCCACTACTGTCAACGAGTATATTGTCACTATGAATCCATTGCTTACTAGATTGCACGCTTATTGCAGCTTCCTCTTACTTCATGGAACGAGATCGACACCATGTTCGTGCATTGGTCGGGAGTTCTGTCGAGTAGATCCCTTGACCTTCATTCAAACCTTTTATTTCCTGTCAATTTGTGAATCACGCTGGGCTCATCTGGGATGTGTTGTGAATGTTCTTTTCTTCAAAGCCACTTCTTGACTTATCGAGAACCGTGTTGGGTGTGCTCTGAGAGGATATGGTGATTATCGGACAATGTTTTCTTCCACACTTTCTTCGATATTGAAAAATGGACTAGACCGCAAATGAGCCCATGTCTGGAATTTTCATTTTGATCACAGTCCGATATCATTCTAATTTAATGCTTTGTGCACGCTCGGCCATGGTTAGAAAACTGTTTTTTGCATCCTTCCTCGAACTCCCTCCATGATCTCCATGTTTGCCTTTTATTTTGAGTGTATTTGGACCATCATAGAGGATTTTCCCTCTTTTCACAATTTCTTCATCGCTGGAGATATGTGCTCTGTCATTCTTCTATGTTTATCGACGAGCGCCTTGGGTTTAGTTTGATTTGGGACTTCTCACGGGTTTGGTGAAATTCATTCTGAGCGTGTTTAATGATACTCATCGAACTGTTCTTTCATTGCTATCCCTTCACCTTACGGAACATGCGCATTGGTGCGTTTTGACATGGGTCACTGTTTTAACTGTAACTTTGGAATGCACACTAGAGCACATTAGTGGGTTACTTGTGGATTTTGAAGCTGGGCGCGAATTGGGAGAATCCACGGTGTTTGAGAATTCCATTTTTAATGTGAAAGTGTGCTCGAGCTTGCTTTAGAGGGAATGCTGGAGTTTCCTTCACCTACGGGCTGAGTGCATTTTTAATGGTAGATTGTATATATATTTTATCATTCCATGAGCATGCTATAGTTGTGTGCCAACGCGTCTTGGGTGGGCCTGCAGATGTGTTTTATACTTTCAGACCCTTTGGTGCCAGGTCTGATCAATAGTTCACCTAGTCTATTATTAATTTTGTGTACCCGTGATTGTTTCACCATGCCCTCCTCCTTGAATGCTTAGTGATTTTCATGTTCACCTTTGGATTTTCTCTTTATTCCTTTCACTTACTTAGACACATTGATAGTCTCCCCTTTTGAATTACTCGCCAAAAGTTATCTCCTTGTTGATCAATAAAACCAAATGAGAGCGCTGCAAAGATATAAATTTTTTTCTTGTCCTCACCCCAAGGACTTGACTTTAAAGCACATAATTAGGAACAAAGTCAATATCATAACCTCGAAGGATAGGGGAGCAAAAATCAACTCAAAACTAAGTCAAAACTTTCACTTCTCAACTTGAAACAAAGAGAGAAAACAAGGGACTAGAGCTAGAGCTACCGAGACAAGAACCACAAAGGGGGCCAAGCAAGCGAAAAATAGGGGGGTCCCATCCTTGATGGGCGATGTGTGATTAGGTCACAACAGGTATCCATTCAAGGAGGGCTACTGGTTGTTCATCTCATGCACACATTGTTGTCCTTGATATCGTTGTAGGACGCCATCTATTTTTGGGTAGGAATGAAGATGGGCTAGTAATGTGAAGAGGAAGGGGGCCATTGGAGAGGACATTCAATAATGCTGGTATACAAGCGGTATACAAGTTCCTATAGTCAAGTGAAAGGCCATTTGTAGGCAATTCTTAGATTGGGAACCAAAACTTGTCCAAGGAAAAAATGGTGTACTTATACCACTTTCTAAAATAATAGAACATATTAAGGAGTAAGAGAGAGCAGATGCAAGGGTTGCAAATATAATAGGGTATCCATTCAAGGAGGGCTACTAGTTGTTCATCTCATGCACACACTGTCGTCCTTGATATTGTAGTAGAACGCCATTTATTTTTGGGTAGGAATGAAGATGGGCTAGTAATGTGAAGAGGAAAGGGACCATTGGAGAGGGCATTCAATAATTCTGGTAGAGATATTGCTGACCAAGTCATTGCAGAATGCCTCCATGCAAATGGTTTGTCCTTCAGTGCTGTTTGACCATATCGGCAAGAGAGAATAAGGAAAATAAATGAAGCTGCTATTAGAATAATATTAAATTATTAGAAGATAAGGCTTAAAGTTGTAATAAAGCCACCTCAGTGGCTAGTATTTTCTTTCCATTTTTGTCTACATTTGCTTTTTAGTTTTATCGAATCATGCAATACTTATCCGTTTGGGTGGTTTCTTCTCCAATCTCTATATAGGAGATGAACCTTTCTTCTCCAATCTCTATATAGGAGATGAACCTCTTGTATATGTATCCTTTGTAATAAAATATTAAATATTTGGTTGCATTAATTTTTGGAATATGGCATCACAGTAGTAGGGGGTTATGTGAATTTACTAGTTGCTTGGTAAAATTCATGGCCTATTTTCTTTTCGCTGAAATCTCACAAAGTTCTTATTCAGAAATCATGGATTTATTTATTCATTAACACTGTTTTTGTTCAATATTGTGTCCATTTTCAGATGAAATAGAGCCTTTGTATTCACAATTTTTTAAAATTGCGATTGGGTTTACCTCGTGTTTGGGATTTTCCTTTTGCAAAACAAAAATCGTGCCAACTTTTTGTAAATATTTCATAGCTGGGCAGATCTGACGACGATGGGATTTCTGGAGTTTTTTGATTTGTGGCCTTTGGAGTTGTCCAAGTTTTTTTACCAGCTGTTTTCAGGAGTTTCTAAGCGGCTAGGCATTTCCTTCAGAAATTTGCAAGTGTTGAAATCATGTGCTAGGGTTTTGAAGGCATGGGGACTGCAGATTTGTTTGTTGATGTGTGGAGGTTTTTTTGGCATACAATCAATGATTGAAGGTTCTATATTTCGAAAGTTTGCAGGTGCTAGGGTATGACAAGAAAATGATTATGTTTTTGTTTTATTGGGCTGCAATTGGATTGTGGAAAAAGGAGGCCAAGGTTTTGTTCTTGGGTCTTGACAATGCAATGAAGTTTGCTCTGTTGCATATGCTGAAAATGTAGAAATAGCCTGCAAAAACATCACAAGTCTGCTCATCTTAACTTTGCCAATTAATATTATGAAGAAAAATGTGCCGAGGTACTTTTTGAAGTTAATGAGGACACACTTCCCATGTTGAATATCCTCCAGACGCATTTCCAGGAGAGTTTGGAAGGATTAATATGAGTGATGAATTGCAAATATTTTAAGAAGCACATGGTTTGAAGACGGGAAGAAATCCAATATAGATAAATTCAAAATGGATGGTTAGTTTGGGAGTCTATGATCTTGGGAGTCATACCCTTATGAGGGCTATGCAACAACTTGATGGAATTTAGTGCAGTGGCTCAACATGGGTTGTTGTCCAATGATTTGAGAGATCCAAATGCCATCACAAGCCACTACATGTCACAGTTTATTTTTAGATCGTACTCGTGACTAGAGCTACTTAAGCTAACATAAACAATGCACTTTTTTAATTTTATGTTAAGTAATTAATTTAATTAAACTAAACATGCATTTTTTGCTTTTGATTTTTTATTTGCAAATAGGTTGATGAGTCTTGAATTGCATCCAACACAATCGCCTTGAGATGACCTGTGAAGGTGTGAGAGGTGCTTTTTGGTATAGTCATAAGCTTGTGATGGTCCATATGGAGGCAACCCAACATTGAGCGGGCAGAAAATGTAAAGGAAATGAATCTAGATGACACTCGTGTTGGGTCTCAAAATTGCAGTTCAGAAAAGGGCACAAATCTTTGGCATCAATAATCCTTAACGTACTATTATGGCCAACGAACAGGAATCACCCACGAAGGGCTAATTCCTCTACTCTTCTGGCTTTGCCAAACCAAGGCGGGTGCACCTCTTAATTTTACTAACTTAAATTTGAAAGGCAGAGTCAACCTTAATTAACCCAACTAAGTAATGAACCCTAAGTCCTGCATTATCAAAATAAAGAATTGAATCATCAAAAGACCAGTCCCTTATCCATAGGGCTACGGAGTCATCTTCCATCAAGCTATCATGTACCTTCTACGAGACAGTCTAAAATTGCTATTAGACCACCAACCATCCAATTCTGTTAATGTAGTAATATCAAGACTCAAGACATACGACCAGTTCAATTGAACTTAATTCCAAATATAGAAACCAACTGAACAGTAAGAATAAGACCATATTTTCGTTATTCTCCACTGATGCTGAGACACATATGTGAGAATTGAAAGACATACACAAGTCTTCAAGATGGTAATTAAATCTGCAATTTAATTATTGTGAAGAAGTGAAACTCAAAGGAAGCCAGAGTACACAACCAAAATTTTTTGAAGGGTAAAGGTCTGCAAATATATATATGAGATATTTTCCTTTAAAAAAAAAGATCTCTCCTTATTGGCTTACCCATATTTCTATCTATACTCCTTTTCAAAACGGTTGTGGATTCCTCGAAGAGGAAGCGACAAGCTTCCAACCATATTACATGTCATTTTCAATAATTATTAACAAAATTCCACAGCCCTACGAAAACCAATCGTTACATTTATAAAAAAGGGGGCGTTTTATAACGGCTATCAAAAGGCGGCATTCAATCAATGCGAAGTCCAACGAGCAGTCGGTTCATCTCCTCCTGGAACTGCTCATGGTCGAAACCGTGTTCCTCAAAGATAACGTGTAGCTCTGCTCTGTCCTGCTCCACCTCCAACTTGAACATGTCACTCTGGTATCGAGCATAACTGGTAGAAAGGTCCCAAGAAGCAGACATGAGATCACTCAAAACATCTTGCTGGCTTTCCTCATCGAAATCCAAATCTGGTTGGAGAACTGGACATGGGTTTTCATCTGACGTTCCTTCAACCATTGGCAAACCCATTCTATTATCTGAGCTTAGAAAAATTTCCGTATTGTGTGAAATCACTGTCAAGATTAACTTATAAAAGATCACCCACCAACTTGGCAGCCGCATTAAAACTTGAAAGAATGTTTCGCATAAGGTGGCTTGCTTTGGAAAAGTAAGAACAAAAAATGCGAATGAATTACAACTTGCCTCTTGCAGCATTCGCCTTCCTTGATGTCTTATCAAAATCTTATCTCAGATTATCTATTGATAAACTCATTAATTAATCCTTTTTACTGCCCCTTGATTTCAAAAAGTACCCCTGCAAAAATCCACCTGGCGTCATCACTTCAATTCCTTACTGATATCCGCTCGCTATTTCGCACCACCTCTTAAATGACACAATATTCTACGTATGACGCGATATTGTTAAGACTTGACTCTCAAGTTAGCGGAATGGCGGTTGTGTTGCTATTTCGCAAGTCCCCTTTTACACAGTTTGCGCTACGGCGAAGTCGCTATTTTGCAAACATCAATTCTGCTCCCCTGCGAAATAGCGACAAGCAACTTTTCGTCTTGTATCATTGTAATATAGGCATATTTCGGAAAAAATTAGAAAAAGGTTAAATTTTCAAAATTAGTTTCATCAACTTGGTGGGTTTGTGTCAAATATCTTCTTAGTTTCACCAAGCATATTGTATGATCCATTTACTGACATGGATAGTTATGATAGCAGTGGCTCAATGATTGAGAAGATAAAATCCATTATAAAAGCAAAAGAGCTATATTTTGAAGAACCCTTTGTTAAGGAGGTGCAGTCAATTTGTGTTCAGCAGTCAAACAAAATGACCACCACAGTCCATCTTTTTGCCTTTGCATTGACTCCCAAATATTATAGTGAAGAGATCCTTACTATGCCAACAAGGAAGCCACTGTATTGTGATGGAAAGCTCTTACCAAACTCTCTTGATTGCAATATGGAAGATGCAATGAACTTGCTGATTTCATAACCTCCACTAGTCAAAGCATTTTTGCTCTTTGTGACAAGTGTAGGAAGGATGCTCACTCTTGGTTGTAGCTCATTGGCCACAAATTGTCACACCTCCAAGTTTTTGCAATCAAAATTTCATCACAAGTAAGTTTATGAAATTTCACATTCTCTCTAAATGAAGTGCAACTTGTTGGCATCAAGCAAAACAAAGGAGCTAGTTTATGTGCAACTGCATTCCTGCTTACATCTTCTTACTCACAAAGATGACTACAAGGAAGGGGCAACGAAGTTGTGGGATGTAAAACCAGAGCAAACTAAATTGGATTGTTCCTTTGTTGAACTATCTTCAGTTTTGAGTAGCCAATGTACTTTTAGTACAAGTGGCAGCGGGGTTCCATCATCTAACATTAATGTTGATAATGAATTTGGTCTTGATGATGACCCATATGATGCTTATTAGTGAACTTATTACTAATTGTATTATTTGAATGTTAAACAATGATCATCTATTATGACATTTAAGTTTGATTATTTTGATATTGAAAATTGAATTTGAATCACTATATTAAGTTTTAAATTTTGAATTTTGTAATGGTTTTGTTTAAGCATATGCATTGGTATATGACATTCCAAAATTAATTCTGTTTTTAAGCTGCATATGTATATTTTATTTTATTTTTTGTTCAGATGAACCCAAACCCCACCACACTCCTCCACCATACCAGCATATCATACCCATGCAATATACCGGATTCAGCAACTTATCTTAGAAGTGATACCAACCATTGGACATAGCTCTATGATCACTGCTGGAAAATTTGGTTGCACATTATTAAGTCACTTCAGAGTATTGGTTCTATTTTATTCTGCAATTTGTGAAATTAGTGCCTCATGCAAGAAGACCAATTTTTACCTTGCATTTTGTAGGGGAAATATGTTTTATCACTTTTCAAATATGATTTTGCATATTGCAATGATGTCCAGGTTTTAGGCCAATAAGGTTGAAAATATGTTTATGAGCTCTATTTTTTTGCACTGTTGTTGTATCTGGAAGCTAATGCTAGATTTAAGCCCCCTGATTGTTTTTTTATGTTGTCTGTCATTGATTTTCTTATATTAATGCATTTTTGAACTCTGCAGGGAAGACAACTTTTGTGAAACGGCATCTTACTGGAGAGTTTGAGAAAAAATATGAGCGTTAGTTTCTCTTTCCCTGATTTGATTATAGTGTATTTCAAAGCTTCTAGGAACTGTATTTTTTTGAGTTATAAAGCATTAAAATTAAGTACAATATAAAAGAGAATACAAAGAGTGACTTGAGCAACAATTCAAAAGCATCCACAGGTCCTACATATAAGGTTGGTTTGAAAGGCCTTTATCATTGTATTTATTGATTCATTTGGTTTCTATATATAGTTTATTCTTGGCAAGCTTTTGATGAGGTTGTGTGCTGCATTGAATGCAGCTGAGCATAATTCTGGATTACATTATTTTGTTTTTAATGCTCTCACATTAGAGCACATCCTATAACATTGCCCTGTTTCCACTAGAATTATGCACCGCCTCTTCAACTGAGGGAGATCTGAACTGTGTACCTTATTATTATTAAAATACAACCCTTTTGAACCTGGGTGGTCCTCTTTTGAGTGCCTCCCATTGTCATTAGAGCACAAGACTACAAAGTGACAAAACTTTAGATGGCTAGTTATATGGTTTGGCAATTTTGCTTTTGATGTACTATAAATGTACTCAGACAGTTATTTTGAAAACTTTTCAGCAACAATTGGTGTTGAAGTCCACCCCCTTGATTTCTTTACCAACTGTGGGAAGATAAGATTTTATTGCTGGGACACTGCAGGACAAGAGAAATTTGGCGGCCTCAGAGATGGCTATTAGTGAGTTTAATTCTCCTTCAATTTCTATCTATTTAGGTCTTTCTTTCATATTGTAAATTAAGTTGAGTTGTTTATTTTTCCAGTTTTGATTTGTAGAGTGGTAGGCTCAAAATCTACCTTTTAACTGGATAGCAAGGTGTCCCTCAGAAATATGGAAATTTTATAGTTAGAATGTAGGCTCAAAGATGGATTTGTCTGAGAAATTAGCGTGAATAGTCACTGTTTTGGTAATTTTAATGAGTTTTCTGAACTTTTCAAAGCATCAGCAGATTTTGCAGTGTTTGCCGCTATGATTTGATAAAATAAATCTGCCTTAGCCTAATGTTGCATTCTAGCTTTCATTTGAAATGTGTAGATAACTAAAATGGGGTGTACTTTTGTGTTCTAACATATAGAACTTGAAATGCTAGGTTATGAAATGATGTTTGAGTATAACATGCCAAATTGAAATACTTGAACATAGCAAAATTGCAACACGAACCAGAACCATTAAACATTCAACATAGTAACACAGTACATACCCAATAGTAACATTCAAAAATCAAAATTCAAATAGAAATTCAGGTACCTGTCCGGGCGGCGGCGTGGTTGTGGAATGGCAGAGGTGTGGGTACTCCAAGTACCTGGTGCGGGGACGGGTACTTCGAGGTTTTGGTGGGGGTGCGAGTCCCCGAGTTTCACTGGTATTTTTCTACTACTATGATCTATTGATAAGTTTTTGCTGCGGGTGTTACAATCTCAGCTATTGAGGCTTCTCTTGCAACCTTGTCCTAAGCTTCCATTTTGACATCAACGGGAAGGATTTTGCCATGCCCGTCTATGCTTACATGTTTGACATTCATGTCTTTGAGGATAGCAGATGTGCTGGCGTTCAATTTTTTTAGTCTCTGCCTGCTTTATAACTGTGTGATGGCGAAAGATCTATTGGTGGATTGTGAGGAATTTAGGCAATAAAGAGATAAGTATTCTATGATTATACCTTTGAATTATTGAGAATAGTGAATCATGTATGCTTTTAGCATTGGTTTGTATGTTTCTCTTTGAGATAGTTTGATTCTATGAACTGTGATTATTTTCTCTGAAATGCTTCTAGGATGGATCAAGGAACAAAAGGATGATGAGAGATTACATAAGGAATTCAAGGGAGTAAGATCTTGATGCATCTTGTAAGAAAGTCATGTAGGTTGTAGAATTAAGCAAACACGGGGACACTGCTTGCAACCTTAGGATTGAATTGGTGGCACATAACTTCATTAGAGGAGGAACCTATATAGATTGTCATTGCGATTAGTTTCTTTGAAGAGGAAGAAATGACATTTAGAGGGAGATTCTTCAGTTGTAGATAATAGATTTGCATAGTCAATCTGAATTTGACATTGGTAGCTCCAGAATAGGGTGATCTGGGATGAGGTCGAGGAGGATAGTCCTGGACTCTAGCATCTCAAAAGATTCCAATGTGTGTGTTGAAATTTGTTACTCTATGGAAAACATTGCAGGAAATCTTGAACAAGGCGGTCATGCGGTTGATGCAAGTGCTTGAAGATTAAGAGGGAGTGGCAGATGGAGAGTGCCAAGTCCTTTGTAGAGGATCAACAAGCTCGTGAAACAGTGTGACTGCAAAAGCTCCTTGTTTGGTCAAACATTGGAGTCAACTGCAATTTTTTGTGATAATCAAAGCTGTGAGAGGGTGTCTCTACTGAGAAGAAGTCTCATTACTTTAGTTCTTATTATGAGCTTAATGCATTTTTCTCAGAGGGAGAAATTTGAGGTGAAAGCCCTTGTAATGCATTTTTCTCTGAGATGGAGAAATTTGAGGTGAAAGCCCTTGTTGCTCTTTACACTCATGGGAGTAGCCATAGTGGATTTCATGTTGAGAGACTCCATGACAACATTATGTTGAGTTATTCCGTGATGAGAACTTGTGTTTATTCTAGTCATGGGAGTAGCCATAGTGGATGTCATGTTGAGGGACTCCATAACATCACATTGAGTGACTCCGTGATGTGAGCTTGTGTTTATTTCACACATGGGAGTAGCCATGGTGAATATCATGTTGAGTGACTCCATGATGCTATCACGTTGAGATAATCCGTGATAAATTTTGTTTTTCTCACAAATGGGTGTAGCCATTTTGATTGTCACATTGAGAGACTCCATGCCATGAGAATCTAGAAAAGATATCTCCTTTGCTAAGAGGGAATGTTAATGTTTGTAGCTGTAGGAGAAATCTCTCCTACCTATGATGTCTTCATCTCATACAGTTTGTGTTACTTGATTTGCAATGTCTACTCTTTATCTTGCCTGGGAGATGGTCGGTTCTCAGATAATTGTTCTATCTCATTTCCAGAATTTGTATCATGGGTGCCACCGTGTTTATTCTTGTGCCACAGTGTCTATTCATATGGAGATGTTTGTTTACATCTGCCAACAATTCATGTTTCTACCATGTTACTGCTGACAGCTAGTGAAGAAGCGTTCGTTCAGTTTATTCCCTTTACTGTTGGCAGATCATATGTCTCTGTGTCCTCTTCATTATGGAGGTCCTCATCTTTGATGTTCATGTATCATATGTTTTGAAGATGAAACGATTCATCATTATGGAGGAACCAAATCGACTTCCCTTGATAACCGTTGTCGGTTCATTTGCCACAGAATATGATGCATTATTTGCTTTTGTGTGCGCGGAAGTTCTCGTATCGATTTTTGAAGTGCAGTCTCACGAGCTGGATATAGTGTGTTGATTCAGCAGTTAGTGGTTGTTATTCATTCTGAACCTTTCTGTAGTTGTGTAATACTCTCAGAAAGTTTTTGTCTCTTCTGCGGTCTTTTATTAGAGACTATCGTATGATTTGAATTGTCTCATTACTGAAGCAGTGTTATTGAGAACTGTTGTTCTTGATGTTGTAAATGGTTTTATATTGTAAATAGGACCCAGTAAGATATCTTGCAGGTGAAGGCTCAAGTTTGTGAGCTCTGAGCTTTGCATTGAGAATTAGCTCTTATTATCAATAAAGTAGTATTTTGGTGTGGCTGGGTTTTTCCCTCGAGTAGGAGGGTTTTCCCAGGGTATCTCTGTTGTTTGTGTGTTTTGCGTTATCTGCTATTTGTTTTATTTCTTTTCTGATTCTATAAACTTAACAATATAAACTGCTATATCTTCATTCAAAGGCACAGTGGAGAGCCATCCCTGACAAGAGTAGGCAGAATTTGCCTAACAGATGAACATTCAGATACAAATCTTTAGACCTCCACCTTTTTGGTCAGTGGTTGTGGTGGTCATAACAAGCAAACAATACTACTCCAGACAGAGACTGATTTTGGCTTACCTGGAATTATATTGGCACTAAACCTCTATTTATAATACTGCACATGGTATTAAATCATGTAGCGATGGGCAAGGAATGTAAGTTTGTGGAAAGCAAGTCATAACCTGAGGACAATAAGAAGCTAAATCAATTCCTTGACAAGCATAAGGGCCATCTTTCTTTTTTGATTGTGGAAGCTAGAGTTCGAGATATACTGGTTGGTTAACTCTTTTTCCCTGAGGCGCTTTAAACAATCCAAACCTTTTGTCATGTATTTCATTGGCCCCAAAATAAAACTGTGGCTATAATGGCAGAGAACCTATTTGTTTGTTATCTCAGAACCTCAACAGTGAATGAGAAATTTATTGGATTTTATTGCTGGTTGTTAGCTGAAGCTATTTGGGCTACTGTTTTGTGTTATGTATTTTTTTGATAGAAAATGCTCAGTAAACTCAGTACAGCATTCTACACATACTTCTTGTATCTTGTAAACATAGGGTTCATATATTCATATAACTATTCAATCTCAGATGTGATTCCTTCGAAGAATCTTCCTCAAAATTTGTGCCTTGAAGCAGGCATAGACTTGGCCTGTTCATTTCTTTTGAGTCACTGATTTACGTTTGTTGGCACTTCGATTTTATGTGTCTTGACTCTTGACCCTTTTCATTTGTACTCCATAATGTTGTTCACGTTGTCCCTACCAGTGGTTCATCAGTAATAGTCAATCTGATAAATCTTTTATGGACTCCCTGCTATTTGTTTTCCTATTTTCCATGCCTGGCCAATTTTCTCCAGTTCTATTTTTTTTGAAAATTTGACTAAATATGGATGTCTCTTGGCCCATCAGTCTTCTTACGTCCCATTTTCTCTATTCTATAGACTGCTATATAGTGTATGCCCAATACCCGACCGTGACAGATGCACTTCTTTGAATAAGGCTGATTTGTATTGCTGTTCTTTTTGCTTCGGGACATGTCTTCCACTGCAATGAATACTATGATTGACATCAATGCTTATTAGCTACTCGTCTAATGACAAGATTTTGAATCTAGAAGGCCGCATAGGTGATTTAAATGATTTTACTAGTGCTTCCAAGGATAAAATGGCGCCTATGCTGCATCCAATGTCTATATTTACCTGTCTGTCTGATACATTCTCCAGGGCACTGATTGTGTGCATAATTTTTCCTTGTAGTGCACTCAAACTTAGGAGCCTTCAATGCCAGAAGAGGTGCCCCATCATGTCTTTTTTGACTACCAAAATTTGAAATGCCTGTCCAGCTCTCCTCACATGATTGGATTGCATAGAGGTTGGAATTTCTTGATTGTTTCATGTGCTGCAACTCTTCCTGATGCCCAACATGAATGATAAAAAATAATGAACTTCAAAATAAAGGAGGATAGAAAGAATAGAGGAGATATCATGAAATTGTAAAGATAGGGGTTCCATATATACCATCCATTGATGTGTACTGAATTTCAGATGCTAAGTGACAACCATATATAGTTTTTTACTAGGATGCCGGTTCTGGTTCGAATTCGAAGAACTGGTTTGCTGGTACGGCAAAATTTTGAAAAGGGGTTTTTGGGTTCAGGTTTGTAGTACAAAAATATGTAATTATATATACATATTTTGATATTTATGCAGCCTAGAAGCATGAGTTAAGATTAGAATGTCACATAGTATCATAAAAACTAAAAGTAAACATTTAAACAATAAAAACACTTGTAAATTTGTAATCATAGAATTATGAATCATGAATCCATGATCATACCATCATATACTTCAAGCTCAAGTTCAACATCAAAGATTCAAAACATCTAAATTAAATCAGAACATCACTTCAAGTATCATTGTTTGAAGTTCAACTAATGCATTCAAAATTTATTGATATTCATTATTCTATTCAGATTCTTCATCATCTTCTTCTTCATTGGCATTAGTTGATTCACAAATAGAGCTAAGGCCAATGGGTTTAGCTGCACTAATAATAGTATTTGCTTCAAAATATTCACATTCATCAAGTGCAAGCCGAGATGTGGACGCACCCAAGTCCGCAAGCTCTGCATTTATATCCCACCTCTTTGTCTCCCCTTCATTGTATTCTTTAGTCTTGTGAGAGACAAGACACAAGTTGTAATGCACAAATACCAAGTTCTCCGCTTTTTTAGATTGCAACCTATTGCACTTCAATGAGTGGATGAACAAATATGTGCTCCAATTTCTTTCTTCTGCAGATGAACTAGCAACCTATGAAGACAAGAGTCAAGACAATAAACAATTAAGATAAAGTAAACTTCAAACTAAATAAAAAAAATAAAGTAAAGTAAACATCAAACTAAATAAAAAAATTAAAACTTTCTTGTGATATAACTTTAATTGCAAGGGGCTGCAACATCTGGAATCTTTGGCCATGGAGGTACCACCAACTATGAGCATACTTCCTAAACCGATGACGAAGAGCATCATTACTTAGACTTGTTGCATTCACAAACTCTATGAACTCACCTGTAATCATATGTCGCATATCATCACCAGGAAAGAGTCTTTGGAATGCTGCCATGTACCCATCAGACACTTCTACATCTCTATAGGGTGGTAGCCTTCCTGGTTGATCAGTAAATTGTTTGCTATAGTATTTGGGCGTCAATGCATAGGCAAACAAATGTAGAGGAGTGGTCATTTTGTTCCATCGTTCTTCAATAATTGCTTGCAATTGTTTGAAGAAGGTCTGTTGAGGATCTTGCTCTTTTTCATTTACAATTTGCTTGATCTTCTCAAACATTGAGTCTAAGTCTATGCAATCATAGACCTCTCCAAGGCAAGGCCTATTCATATCAGTGTACCTAAGCACGCTCATGATGGGCTCGGTGAACTTAATGAGATATTCCACACGATCCCACCATGAGTCATCCAATATCCTTAGCTTTATTTTGGTTGCCCTCTCACTGTTGCTTTGCCTCCATATAGCCCAATTGTTGCTGATTACCATATTGCAAAGTGCCTCTTTGACTTGCACAAGTCATCTCAAGACGATTAAATTCGATGCAAAACGAATCTCAACAACCTGGAACATAAATTAGAAGTAGAACAAAAAAATGCAACTATTAGATACATCATACACCATACATACTTTAAATAACAAAGTTTAAAACAAAATGTAAATACACAACACAATCAACATATTACAATTTAAATTACTAACTTGAGTTCAAGTTCACTTACCTTGAGTAGCTCCAGTGAGAACATTCTGAATATTCCCTGAGTCATGTGGTGGTCTGTGACAAACATTTGGATGTCCTCAGCCTCTGTGTACACCTCTTTGATCCACCCAATCTTGTTCCCAATCTTTTTTAGCATACGATTGATTGAATGGACTGCACAAGGTGTCCAAAAGATGTGTTGATATCGCTCTTCAACCAACAAACCAGCAGCTCTACACTTCTTTGCATTGTTCGTTATGACTTGGACAACGTTTCTAGGACCCTCTTGTTCAATTGCTTCGATGAGAATATTAACAATAAATTGCCAATCTTTTACTTGCCCCTCACAATCCACAAATTTAAAAAATATTGCCCTTTTAGGAGACACTGCGAAGACATTGATCAAGGGACGATTTCTAGCATCTTTCCACCCATCTGAAACAATGGATACTCCTGACTCAATCCATGAATCCCTTATGGGCTTCAATTAATCATCAAGCGCCTTGACCTCTTGATCCAACAAGGTGGTTTGTACTTTCTCATAACCAGGGCCCTTATACCCTCTTGGAGCTTCATTGGCACTTTTCAACATCTGCTTCCAATATGGAGAGCGAACAACACTAAAAGGCAGCCCATTCACATACAAGCATCTTGCCACATCCATGTCGGCAAGTTCTCGACTCCGATTTTGATATGCAGTTTCTAGTGGTGCCTTTCTTTTAAGTGTGTTTGTAGGGGGTGCTTCACTTTCAGTGCCAGCTGAGGTAGTAAAAAAGGCGTGATCTTCTATCACAACATCTACAGAGTGGGGTTGCATTCCCTTTGCCTTTTTTTTTTACTTTTACTACTATTGGCTGTAATTTGTCTACGTTCTTCTCTCTCTCCTGCTTCCTCATGCTCTGCAATATATTGTAATACTGTTGCATTTGGTATAGGTGTGTTTTTTTTTTCTAGGGCATTTCTTGACTCCTCTTCGAGGGAATCCACACAAATGGCCTACCAAACGATAATATGAACTATTCCTTACTACATCACAACCTCGACATTTCCAACGGAATCCACCACCTTTGGGAAGGGTACTTACAATATCAACATACTTCCACAAGGGAGAATCAAAAGGGGGTTCTACTGTTTGGTCAATATTGCGGTTGCCTACTGAGGAAGAAGTAGATGCCATTGTAGTTCCTTTTCCTATGGCAAGAAATTTGTTTACATATTCAATATAATAATAAACAAGAGAATGAAAAATTCTGGAAATAATGGACAATGAAAGAGCAATGATAGTAAAATAAAATGCTTAAACAAAAACAAAAACTTGAAGCAAATGGAACAATAACTTACCTCTTCCACTCATTGTAAGCTTGCAAAGATCCAGAAATGAGGCACAATCACTTGAAGAAGGTTCACAAATAAAGCTTTCAACTCCTTGCTCAACCACCTATTTCCTCTTGCTCAAGACCAAATAACCTATTTGCATACAACAATGAGAATTAGAAGTAAAAAAAAGCCTTTAGACTCACCTTTTTAGAGTTGTGGACGCCAAACTTTTATAAATTTCGTCATAAAAAAATATATTTACTGAAACTGCGCGCGAAATTCGCCTCAAATTCAATTTTTTTAGGAAAATTTAACAGTCCCAACCATGTAAAACATATGGCTAAATATTTAATAGGATTGAACACATTTTCCTTTAGGGGTGGATTCTGTTTGAAAACATTGCAAATGCATCTCTGGTCCATTTTTTTATTCTTTAGCTTCTACAACTTTTTAAATTTTACTGTTTGAAATTATGGTCTTTGATAAGTTATGCTTCTTGTCTTGCTTGCTGTGATGCATCGTCACAAAGGCGGGAATTTTGGGAGACGAATCATATGATTCCCTCTAGGCCCAGTACTCCTGACTTGGCCTTAAAATCGAGGTATGCAAGGAACTGGTTAAGGCCCTAAAAGAAAAGGTGACCGCGGCCCAATGCCCCTTGGCCCTATTTCAGGCATTTGTGGTCGGAGTATCACAAGTCGATCCCTTCACCACTGGGACGTGCACCCCGGAGGACTACGTCCTCGGCAAATTTGATGAACGAATGAAGTCCCTGTATCTTGTTGCCAGAGATTTTGTCTAGGGCAGGGTATCGAGATCATCCAAGATGATGATTCGGGCACACGATGCTGTGAAGATGGTAGATGAGTTCTGGAACGGTGCCAGAGAGGTTGAGGAAATGTTGGACGCTGTTCGCAGTCGATGGGACAACATTAGGAACATAGATGAAGAAGGTGTAAGCCATGTATTAGAAGCATTCAAAAACAGTAAGGAACGATAAGGTTCTCCGGAGTCCGGAGGATTCCATCGACCATGCATAAGTTGTATTCTTTATTCTTTGGGGGCGCAAGCTTCTGGATCCCGGAATTCCGGATCCAATATTCTTGTATTCTTTAAAATGACCCGTGTCCCGGTTCCCAAAGCTGACCGGTCATTTTCAAAGTAGTTAATAAGGGTGTTAGAGGGTGGGTGACTCCAGTGAGGCACGTCGGCTCGACAAGAAGGTTATGACAGGTGGTCTTCCCAAGGCGCCGCTCCAACATAACACCTAGCGCATCGGAGACAGGGAGCCGCTTTTCCATTGATGAGGCATGTAGCCTCGATTCTCAAGGGATCGGATTTCTTCTTTTCTCCCTTCGGCTCTCTTCTCGAGGTCAATTCTTCCATTCCTCCTTTCTTGTCTTATTCTTTTGACATGTCATACCTTTTCCGTCTCGAGGTCTTTGTAATGTGGTGTAGGTAGTACCGGCCACCGGAAATTGTATTATATTGTTTAAGTGTAAAGTAAGTTAGGTTAATTTTAGGGCAAACTTGTGCATAAATAATAAGTCCGACCTCATTCCAAGGGTCGGCAAAATTGATGATTTTGCAGTCCATAGCTATTAATCATAAATTTAGTCAAGTCCAATATTGATCTCCATCTAGATATGGTTTCTGAAATAGACGACATTTGCCCTCTTACATTTTGGATGATTTTAATTAGTATTTTGAGAATATTCTGTTGTTACCATGCTTTTTATGTTATCTTAGATGTTAGCAATTATGGATCAATGAGATTTATGGTAGAGTACAGCAATTGTGAAGTGACAGAATTTATTTGTAGAACGTTGTTAGTACACCTGCATTCTTTGCAGTTTTCCTAAAACAGTTTAGTTGTCATAGAGAGTCCCAACCATGTGAAACATATGGCTGAATATTTAATAGGATAGAACATATTTTCCTTTGGGTGTTGCTTCTGTTTCAAGACTTTGCAAATGCTTCTTTGGTCCTTATTTTTTAAGTCTTTATCTTTTACAGCTTTTAAATTAATCATGTTTGAAATTATGGTCTTTGATAATGATGCATTGATTTAATCTTAAATTTGTTCAAGTCAACACGGTTTCTAAGGTGCTAACAGCTTAGACTATGTATGCGATACATAATTGCTTTGATGCAAGGTTGGAACTTATAATGCATTTTTTTAAATTTCATCTTTGTCAAAAATCCTGATTGTAATTTGTGCCTTATCTGCATTGATTCAAACCCGTTTGTGATATTATCTTGTTACTAACTAACTTTTGTTTCCAGCATTCATGGCCAATGTGCTATTATTATGTTTGATGTCACTGCAAGGTTGACGTACAAGAATGTTCCAACATGGCATAGAGATCTCTGTCGGTGAGTAAATGCTTGTTTTAATGTTTCTGACTTAAAACCTGTGTTGGTTAGATTTCAATTTG
>MU225389.1:302384-316196 GCA_018584345.1 Thuja plicata
AGAGATTTCATGAAAAATTTGAATGAATAATATACATTTAAAAATAATAGTAATTGGAAAATTGGTGAAAGAAAGAAAAGAGTAGTTATAATTATGTCTATAATAAAATAAGAATGAGTTATTATTCTTAAGTTTAAAAATAATCATTAATCTCTTTTGTAAATACAATAAGGCAAATAATTGAATTATGTGTGATCTTGTAGAGAAAAATATAATTTCATATCACTATAGAATGTCCCTTTTGTGTAAAAATCTTGTTAATTTATTGAATTAAGAATAATCCTCCTTAAAATGATTGTGTATGGATTGACAAATTCACAAATTTAGAAGAGCACACATTGGTGTAGACTCCATTGACTCCAGGCAATGGGGTAGGGCATCTAAATACTTCACAAACTTCCTTTAAAGATCTATGCAAACATAATTAGTAAGGGAGAAACAATGCAAAGAGGGCAACATATTTGGGAAAATTTTCAATCCTAAAAATAAAATAGGACTCAAAATGATGAAGAGGGAGTGAAATTTGCAAAATGAATTTAAATTTGCAAGAATGTGCATCTTGGTTGATCTCGTTGTATGCTTGACAACCAAAGCCAATGCAAATTGAAGGGGTTAAATTAAACTCCCAAACCCAACAAAATGAGTCACAATTAATATTGAGGTTATAGTTGTTATGTTGCTTCGATAAAATGGAATCACAGACTCAACATGTAATTATTAAGATACATGATCTCCATAGTCATTCAATAGCACGATACCTTCTACTCTGAATCGATCCCTTTTTACTGCAGTGAGAAGACCTGCCAAAAGTTCAAATAATTCAACTTCATAATGAAAAAACCCTCTAAAGAAGAAATGTACCTTTATAGAGATGAGAATTGTGAAATTGATAATGGAGAGAAGAATTTGCAAATCACATTGTTAAGTGATTATATTTCAAAACTTCATAGCTTAGAAAGTGACACTAAACCTATGTGAATCAAGCAATACTAGAAATAGTCACACAAGTTTATTGTCATGTTCAAGACTTCAAGTGATAAAACAAATAGGTAATAACAAAATAATGAAGTAAAGACCGCAATCTTATAAACAATGACAATCCAATTCATAACTAGTTAACACGCAACTTCAGTGAAATGAGAAAGAAAATGAAACTAGTTACAAACTTATATTTATTCAAATTTTGAAACAGTTAGTTAGGAGACAAGTACAAGTTGACTATTTCAATAGAATCTTTGTTAAATTCAACTAGGTTAGAGATTCATTGTGTCAAATGCATAACCTACTTTGAAACTATTGGAATAGCCTATCTACAGTTTACTGAAAGCCAAAATACAACCATTGTTCAATGCTCTTTTGAACAATCTTTCCCAAGATTTGTAGAGCAACTATCCATTGTTTATAAACAACACAAATAAAGGTATAATTATGTCTAGCATCCAGAGTGCGTGTTTTTAGTTCATAGTTTGAAAAATCCAATACACTCATTGAGAAGTTGTGACTCATACAATATATGTGCTCTTTCATAGCAACCACTACAAAGATGCTTATTTTTGATGGCAGGTCCTTTAAATCATGTCCAAATATGATCATCTAGCCCATGCAACATATAACTCTTAAATATAATAGGGAAAGTAGAATAGAACAAACTCCAAAATTGTTCAAGGACTGAACTCTACTAGTAACCTTGCAACCCATTTGTTTGTCTCCCAACTTACGCATCTTATTCAAAAACACAAATATCCAACACCTAGACAAATTGAAGATTTTAAATAGACAAATTAAGCATACCAAAGAAAGCAATAAATGAAACAAGAATTACCATCTACATAGTTTTTAGGATGACCAAGTTCATAAATTTTAAATGCTATAGATGCTTCTCTCAACGGTTATGTTAGTTTGCTACCTTACTATATCAGACATACATTATTATACATAATCTTTTAAGTCTATTTTAAATGCTTGGTTAGTTTCAACAACTTGATATTTTATAACAATGGCTTTCTTTAAGTTCCTTAATCTATGTCCCGAACCTTTTAAGTTATTTACAAGGCTTGAATTGTTTAGCTTGTTGAGTAGGGATACCATGCCTTAAACCCCCATTGATTTTTCGCAAAGAAAACAAATAATCAACCCTCCATGCATCATATAATTGTCAAAGCAAACCTCTAAGCTCAAACCCTTTGCATCTTAATGCCTTAAACTTCACAGCCAACACAAAGATTTGTAGCTTTCAATACAAAGGCTCATTCTATTAGTCTCTTACGCCAAATTTGAAATGTTGGCCCTATGTGGCATGATTTTAAAAGCCTAAAATAGGTGATGTCAAAGTCTGGCAAAATACAACATGCCCGTTTGAAGGATCTCACCTCCAGTAGCTCTATCTTCTTTCTTCTCCTCGCATCTCTAACACTGACACGTGGGCCAAAATGTAGCAGCAAAGACATCGATAGCATTTGAACAATTTTGTAGAATACCTTAGTAAAATGTGTTCCTAAAATGATTTGAAGGATAAGCACAAAATAGTTTCATTTAAAAATAAAATGAAAACTTTCCATCTCGCCAATGTAGTTGGTAGGATCTTCACCCAATAGAAGTTTTGATGAAGTTTTAGAAACTTTTAAGCAGATGTAATGGGTGTAGATGTGCCAAAATTGCAGGATACCCACCCATTTAGGTCTATTAAAAAGAAGGCTTTGAAATTTTCAAGCAAACACCATTGGTAGATGCAACACATATTCATTGTACGCAGTGTTGTTTTTATCGAATGCTTTAGAAACTTTCAAGCAAATGCAATGGCATGAGTAAATCCGTATTCAACAACCTAAGCCAACACCCTCCCTGCTGTGATAAATCGTGAACTTTGGAACAATGTATGTACATCCATTAATGCAAAATGAAGAAGGGGTTTTGTTCGCCCCAAACCAAAACCATTATCAAGGAAAATTCTCAAGTAGATAAGTAAGTAAAATATAGCAACACAACAAGTTATTTAAATTGTTAGTCAAGATGCCTCAAAGAGACACCATCTCATGGAATGCAATCTGTTTCACACCTCTTAACAGCTACGCTCATTCTGGCTGAACAATCAATGGACATGCGATCCAGGCTGTCCAATCTGCCAGCAACTTATACTATTCTTGGGGACTACACTACGAGTGTCGCATCGGTGCCTTTCCAAAAAAAAAGTCTCAGATCTGTCACGCCAAACCATTTAAACCATTTAATGGAAACCTAAAATTGTTTACAACTTGCATTTTCCCACTTTCGTATCAAGAAAACTAGATTTTCGCTGGTTTTAGGCGTGAGACAGGTTTTTCCCCATACTGACGTGAGTGATGTCGTAGGGAAAGCCTATCGGCTAACAAGACTTTTTCTCACAACCAAAATATTCTTTTTGTAAGCTATTAACCACACATTTTCATATGCACTAAAATACCATTTTAGGCATAACACCATTCTCAAAAGTATCTTGTTTTATGCACAATGGGGGCACTTTTCTTTTTATTGAAATGTAATAATTAATCTATGTTCTGCATTTATTTTGCTACAAGAGATCTATTTGTCAAGCTCAAGTTTGTAACACATAAGACCTTCCATTTATTTCATCTTTACATTTTGTTCGCCACTTGTAACAACTTTTTTTGGGCCTAGTTTGAAGTTTGCCACAATTCGTTTCATGGTATGTTCTCCCCAAAAGAGTCAAAATATAATTTTAATGAGATAATTTATTTACTTTGCACTACTCACTTTATTAAATGCTTGCACCTCCAATTTTAGGTGGTGGAAGGGATGTCATCAATCACTTAATCATTGTTATCCTTATCTTTTTTTCTTTCATAGTTGTACCATAATAAGTATGTGTAGCTATAGATGAGTAATTACAAAATATCATTCAATATCGTTTTGTATTGAAATAGATGAAATATGAGGTCATGTTAACCTATACACACATCAATTGTCCACAAAATTCTAAAGAATTATACGTCTAGAAAAGATAAAAAATTTCTATTAGCAATTTTGACAATTCATTCTTAAATCATAACTTTTAAGATTAATATAAATTTTTAACTAGTGACATGAAATGAAAAAATAAATAAATAATATACATCTTTGATTGATGTCATAACATAAAATCTTGCATATAGAAACTAGCATGTTATATTGACATAGATTGTGGAAATTCCAAAGCATTAAAACTAATAGAACAAAAAAGGAAAAAAAGAAAAATGAAGACCTATTTAGATAATTAGTAGGAAATTTGAACTAGGCCGTAATTGTCATTTGGCATTTTAAAACGATTTAACCTTTAAATAAGTAACCTCACATTACTATTATAAAGGTGTATATTCATCTTGAATTTTTGTTGAATTAAAATGCATACTAAAACTTTTAAATTCAAGAAGAAACATAATCATTCCAACAATTTAAAGGTCATTGATATGTAATAAACCAATTTTATTTTGGTAAAAATGGTGGAAGGAATAAGTACTTCAAAATTATTAGAAATACTTACAACCGCTTCAAATCAAGATAAAGAGCTCCAACCATTTTCTATGTTTGATTAGTAATTTATTGTGTTTTTATTTTTCCCTTTTAAGAAATGTATCTTATAAAGGAGCACACAAATTTTCTTATACATGCCCACATTTATGTTGAGTTGTAAATGTATCAAACACGAGATTGAAAAAATATAGAATTGAGTAATGAAGAAAGTATTTTGTCTAATCTACTATCAAGATTTGTTGAAAGAAGAGAGTTAAATCTTGTGGTTTAATAAAAGTTAGATGCATCAAAATTTTTAATGAGAGTAAACAACAATTGTATTTTGCCATAAGAAACATTGGCATAAGAAACATTTTCAAACTAGCATTGCCAAGTATCAATGTCTGCTGCGTCGCGGTCGACAACGTTTCCCTCCCCTGCGCGGAATGAGGGCCCCTTCTCTGCACAGTCAGCGGTCTCCTCTCCTGTGCAGGATGCGATGAATCCTTCCCCTGCGGGTGCGACCCTTCCTGCTCGTGCAACCATTTATGCAAGCACTTCCCCCTGTTCCCTCTGCTACGGGATCCTCTTTGCTACGTTCATCCTCGCCGTTACAGATTCATCCTGCTAAAGTGCAACCTGTTCCTTCAGTCCGCCCTGCCCCGTCTGGGGATGTGGGGAAGTCTGTGCTTGATGCGGTGGCGACGGGTTCTCTTTCTATTCGGGCTTTGGGTTTTGCGGTGTCTGAGGGTCCGAGGGAGTCTTTTGCTAAGATTGTGTCCAAGCCAATGGTGGTTGAGAATGGACCTTGGGTTTCTACTCCTGTTCCTGTATGGTTCTATCTTGGTCAGACTTTCTTCTGAGGCTGAAGGTAATTTGGAGAACATCACATAGATTTTTAAATCTCATAGATTGATTTGCCGCTTTCAGGGTTTCTAGCCTAGCCTTCCCCTACTGCATGAATGAGTCGATCGTAAATGGGAATCATTGCTATCAGGTACTGTTCACATCTTTGCTATGGAAAAGGGTTTTTTCATTGTAAAGTTTGATTTTGCTGAGGATAGAACTAATATCCCGTGTGATCAATTTTGTTGGGAGGATGAAAAATTTATACTTATGGTAAAGCCTTGGCACCCATATTTTAATCCTTCATCTAAAGTCTTCAGTAAGATCCCTATATGGGTTAGACTCCCTAACCTCCCTCTTCATCTCTGGAAAGACTCCATCCTTGAGGAAGTGGGTGAGGCTTTGGGGGATTTTTTGATGTTGGATCACGATTCTTTCAACATATATCATTCCACTTTGCTCGCATTTTAGTTGAACTTGACACTTCGAAGGGTCTGCCAACTGAATTCAAAATTGAATCAACCTAAGGATCTTGGATCCAACAACTTGACTACGAGGGTATTCCCTTTAGATGTCGTAAATGTTTTGAGATTGGCCACATTTTAGCCCAATGTGGCATGGATTTCAAGAAAAAGAAAATTTCTCCCTCTTGGTGGAAGGGTGCTTCCACACAACATTACACAGTTATGAAAAGCTCCTCTCAGCCTGGGATGGACGATTCTGTTCTTCCTCTAGTAGCCCCTGCTGGGTCTTTGGTGGCTGCTGGTCTTGTCTCTGTGTCTGCTGGAGCTGCTTCTGTTCTTTCTCTGTCGGTTGCTGTTGCTGGTTCTATGCCCGCTGGAGCTGAACTTGCTCCTTCTCCCCTGGTTGCTGGTGGTGGTGGGTCTGGGGGCGCTGGTTCGGTTGGTCCTGCTGGAGTTTTGGCTCTTGCTAACTCTGGTTTGACATATCCTTTGACTATTAGAACTTTGGTTGGGGATAAAGAAGGCCTTGCGCTCGATGTGTCGCTGAGAGATACTTTTCCACTACTGGGTGTTGGGTCTTCAGTTTTGGATTCTTTGTGCTAGCAAGATGAGGCTGCAAGAGTTGAAGATAGTTGGGTCACTGTTAAAGGAAAAATTTTCAAGAGGTCTTTTTCTTCTTTTGACATGACCCTTTGGTCCCATAAGAAGGGGACGGAAGGATAGTTCTCTCTTCCCGCAGTTGCTCTCTAATGTTTCATTTTTTGTAGCAAGTTGGGAGTGTTTTTTCCGCGTTTTTGGCGAGGGTGTTTCTCTTAGGCTTTGGTTGTTCTATTTTGTCTTCGGAACTCTTATTTCTCTATCTTAAGTTCCTTTTGTGTATAGGGTTTTGGGGCCCCTTCAAAACCCGTTTTACCTTAATAAAAAACAATTGTAGTTTGCCTAAAAAAAACAAATTAATTTATTTTTAGTAGTTAGTATTTTCAACAGATAGTCCATAATATCCAAAGATACATAAGAGTGAATAAGCTAAAGTACATAGGGCTTTTAGGCTACTACTCCAAAGTGTTGAAGTGGAAATATAAAATTGTGTAGTTTATTTGGGGAGATTGAGGATGGACTAATCATAATTAATGTTTGTACAAGTATTGACACAAGTTCCATATTTTGTAATAATTGATTATGAGTGAGGGCACAAGTCTTGATGACTAGTGGTTGCATAGTTACCAAAGTATAGAAGACTAGACATAAAAAAAAGTTTGAAACAAAAGGTATTGAATTGATTGGTTCTACATTAAAATTAAATAGTTGAAGATTGAAGAAACATAAATTTACAACAATTACATTTGATAAATTAGTTCAAGGAAAAACTATATTGTGAACCTTTTTGGAGGAAAAACAACTTGTGCATAAAATGTAGATCATAGGACTCTTTGCGTGCCTTGCAATGACAAAAGACATCACAAGGATAACTCTTAATGATTGTAAAACAAAAGTAACTCTTAATGATTGGAGACCAAAAGAGACAAAACTAAACTACACTACTTTTTTTTTTGCATGGATAGAACTTGAATTAGAATTTTAGAGAAAATTCTTCTTTGCACTTATAGAAATCTAATATTAAAAAATAGATTTTCTAGATATAATCATGCCTAGGATTGCTTTTAAAAAGATTTTCAATCATTAGAAATTGATGCAATTGTAAAGATGTTAATTCTATTTGTTTGTAAAAAGATCTCTAAAATGTAGCATCTTTGTTTTTGTTGTAGTAACATATACAAGTAGTTTTAGAAAAGAATGTAATATATGAAAATCATGTTAGTACTTAATTGTATCATAAAACCTAATCAAGTAATCAACAATACATGAGAGGACCACCAATTTGAAAAATTAGGTTTTTGTTATTTTATACAATCTTCTAAAATTTTAGAATGTCATGCTAATCCTTTGTCATGTGATGTTTGAAGTATAAGAACCATTATATTGACACAAAAGAGTCAAGAAATATGATGAAGAATGTGTAAGGTTTGTGAAAAAGAATGTAATAAATTTTAACATATGAAAATGGTTCATTTTTGGTAACCACTCTACATGAAAGTAGTATTGATCACTATTGCATTTACAACATTATGAATAGTTGACATCCATTCAATCCTCAATATTTTTTCTAGAGAAAATGTCAGAAAAATAATCCTAACTATAAAAAAAGAAAAATAAATAAAAATTAAAAATTATATTAACATAAAATTCCAAAATATCTCTACTTAAAAAATAAATAGATAATAGAATTATCTTATAATAAAATAGGACACATCAAAAAATGATTGAACCACATACAATTTTCCAAAAAAAACTCACTGAAAGCACGACACGTGACTTCCACATGATATTGCACAAATTGTAGTGTAGTATTAACGATGCTGATAAGAAAAAATGAGCAGAGTTCGCAAGAAAAATATGACAATACCTTACCAAAGTAAAGTAGAAGTGAAAAAATAATATGAACCAAAACCATCTGCTTGTAGTTGTGACTTCCATCTACTTATAAAATTGTGAGGTAAATTATGCCTCAACGATGTGAGGAAACACATTCTATCTTTTTTTGTTCCACATCTACTTGCAGAGCTTACTTCGTGTTGCTAGTTTCATGCTATTCCAATCCAATGCATTGAGAATAGTCATTTCCTTATGAAGCACATCTTGTAAAAAATATTTGAAAGTAAATTTTGTTTAAGGTATTTCTTCTAACGAAGTTTGCTTAGAATTAGATTTATTTTGGGCATTAATTTATGACATATAGTCTTCTATCGGTCTTGGAATTGTTTTTACAAGGATTTTTCAATCATAGAAAAATATTGCTTTATTTTCAAATTGGATTATGAAAAAGGTTTAAATTTTTTTTATTGTCAAAGCCAAATATAATATTTGGTGCGCTTTGATTGACACTAGCTCAAACGTTTGTGACATCTAATGAATTTTAAAGACCATTTAACTTGTTGATGTAAGCCCCATTTGTTACCATTCCTATATGTTCACAACCCAAGGGCTTGGGTGGGGTTACTTCAAAAGTAAAATCTTGCATCTATAATTGTCTTGATGCAGTCATAGCCAGAGTTTCCCCAATGGAGATGGTCCAACCATGCAGCAAGAGTCAAACAACATAAACAACCAACTTAGAAACAAGAATAAACAATCAATATGCTATAACAGATCTTCACATTATCACAACTCAAGTGTTTACATCACATTGACCTGCAACATGTAGATTACAAACTTTTGGCATACATTCCTGATTGCAACAAAATTTTAGACCTAAACCTCTAGAATTAACCTCCAAAGGTTATCCTTCTTTTCAAGCTAATAAACACCTCCCAACAAAGATCAAAAGCCTCAATATATAGAGCCTTTGCAACACATATCTTGGCCAGATCAATTACAAAATTCCAAGACTAAGAAAATGTAACGTGTACAATTATAGGTTAGGACTAAAATCATAAGATCTCAATGCCAAGATGTACAAATGATGTGTGATCCAAGAGAGACATCAACCAAAGACCTAGGAACATTGTGCTATGAGCTACAACCATTTGTTGATGGGGAAATTGCTTCGTGAGCGGAAAACTCTATCTGACCGTTAGAACATGAAGAACACACAAAATTGACCATGAATCTTTAATATCTCCACAACGAAGTATCCAAACAAGGTGCGAACCCAGCCATAAGTACAACATGATGTCCAAAAGCAACCTTGAAGTTTGTAACAACAAATGAACCAAGCCAAGGAACGACACTAATAACTTAGAAACTGTAAAACATGAACATAACTGAAAATAAATATTTTTGGGTGATGCAAGATTACCAACAACCCAAGGACGCTCCTTCAACAGACACCCCCATGGTGAGAAGAAGATGTCCATAAGAGGAAATTATGAACATCTTATAGGATTCAAAATATAAATCCCATACTCATTCATAACCCAAATTTCTTCTTTATCTGCAACTTTCTGCACTTCTGTTCTTCCTTCTATCATATCCATCAACTTACTTTGTTCTGCACTTCCTTTATCCTTCCCCACATTAGTTTTAGATAGCAAAGAACTATTACCACTACCTCCTTTCTTTCACACACTTGATTTACCTTTGCCACAAGACTTCGCCTGATCAATAACCAAGGTTTTCTGCAACTTCACTTTACCCTTCTTGTTATTTGATACCAACTGGTTCTCAGATTCACCTTCAAGTCTATCTTCAAATCCATACCAACCTCTGTATTTTTCTTTTTTAAACAATACTCTTCACAATGCTTAGATTCCTTGCACTTCTCCCCCCTTCCACCTTTAAGAGAACCAAAGTTTAAACTTTTGCCCATCCTTTTCTATTGTGACCAAGTTACATTTGCATCATGGATAACTCCCTTATCATATTGCCAAGGTCTACTCAATAGAACATGAAAAACACTCATAGATACCACACCACACAATACCTTGTCTTTGTAAGGGCCAATGTTGAAGTTCACCAAACATTTCTTTTTCAACTCTACCATGTGATCATTTTGAAACCAAATTATCCCATACAGACAAGGATGTTTAAACATCTTCAAGACAAGTTTTTGCACCATCTCTTATGATACCAAATTATCAGTATTACCACTATCCGTGTAATAACCTTACAACATTTACCTTTTGACTTGAAAAAAATCCTAAACAAATTCCTCCTTTGTATACGTTCAACTTCCTTCTTACTCAACATGATTCTCCTAAGCATAAAAGATTCTCCCATCTCAGGTTCTGCCATATTCTCCATAAGTTCACCAGTAGTCTGCTCCTCATATGTCACAAGATTTTGTTTACCCAAGCTTTTACTAGATCCTTCTGAACATTGAAAATCTCTGTCCCATGCCACCACATTTGGAACAAGTAAATTTAAATTATTTGCTACCACTTCCTCTCCTTTGTGTCCTCAGATCAGGTTCCTCTCCAATGGTCTGCTTCTCTTTACCATTGCTACTTGCTCGATTCTCCTTTCCTTGAGGATTACTTTGTGTTCTCCTTAACTTGTCCTCTGCCCTCAATGCATATTGATAAGCATCCCCCGCTGTAGAAATCCACAACATACTTAGCTCATCTTGAATATTAAATCTCAGACCATTAACATATCTAGACACCTTTTCTTTGATATCTCTTGGTGTCCAGATCTTATGGTTTTCTTGTAGAATTCCTCAATATATTCCCACTCATGTCCTTATGCTTCAAGTTCTGCAATTTCTCAAATAATTCCAATTCATAATCCCCAGGAATGAATTTAGTCTTCAATCTAGAAACCATTACCCCCCATCTAGTGATCTTCATTTCAACATTTTCCTCTCTATCTTTCTGGAACTCTTTCCACCTTAAGGCAGCTTGACCCTTCAACTTAGTCTATGCTAACCTAACCCTCTGTGGATCTCTGATATCGTCAAGCTCAAAGTAATCTTATAATTCACCAATCCAGTCTATCAAATCCTCAAGATGCATACATAAAAAGGTAGAAACGTCCTTCCTATGACTTTTGCTTACTTGTTCCATAGCCCTCAACAATCTCTCCTCCTCTGCAGAGATCTTTGTTAGAGTAAAAAGGTATTTTCACTTATTAATTAAATCATTATTGATTTAATTATTAAGTCACTTTTTATATGTAGTTCTCTTAAGCTAAACTTTAGGCATATAATAATTAATTCTATTATTAATTATTATCATGCAACCTAGGTTTCTCCACCTTCTAGGTGTTCTATCTCCTTTATACAGATTGATCTCTTTGTAATTATGATTCTCTCTCTGAATGAATATTTTGTCTTTCAGATCATTCTAAGTTTTGTCTCCAAGCTTTTCTTTTGTAACATGTTTTTTTGCATACGGTGGACCTTGGTGGTTGAATTCTTCAAATTCTAACATGGTATCAGAGCCTTGCTGTTGTAGCCCATTCTTGAGTTTTTGGACCTTCGAGGGTTTCAATTTTTTTCAGCAAATGTTTTTGTGTAGACCTAGGGGGACTTGTTTTGGAGAACTTTGAGCATAAACCGACCTCACAGTTGAGCTCAAAATGCTTAAAAATGCTTATTTCCATATAAGGCATGACCATTTTGGCCAAAGTTGCATTCTGAGGTAAAATATTTTTGCCTATTTTTCCCTGGTACACATTTCGAGAAAAAAAATTAAAAAACCAATTTTATTGATTTTTTTGCATTATAAAATAATGCCTCCAACATTAAAGGGTGACCATCAATTTTGCCACCTCGCGGCCACTGCAGTCCCATCACAGTCCCACTGCGTACCACCTTGGAGCCTCTGCCACTGGTTTGGAAACTCTGCCGCTGACAACACAACCTCTACTAGCCACCGCTCTCTGGGGGCTCTGCCCTCCGGCCGCTCCGCCCTCCAGCCACTTCGCCCGCCGGCCACTCAGTCCCCTTCGGGCCCTTTTAGCCTCGCCTGCAAGCGCTGCGGTCACATTGGTGACCAGGAGCTTCGGCTTGCAGCCCCCTATGTGCGCCATATGCCCAGGGGCCAGAGTTTGCAAAGCCCTAGGGGCTATAATTTTTTTGGAGCCCATTCAACCTAGGGGTCATTTTTTCGCTCTATTTGGAGCAAACAGAGGCCGGTTTTTGACTTCCATATATCGTTGAAAATCTCTTTCTGAGGCAGACATTTTGGCAAAGGTTTGATTTTCTGATTTTGCTATCTCACTGGCCTTTTTTCTAGTCAAATAGGGAACTTCTTTTCAGCGCTTCCATGCCTCTAGAATGAGCATAAAGACTATTTTTTTGGTCACGAACAAATGTCAAAAAGCTCTTGACGAGCTCTCTTTGGATCAAAGATTTATTTTTGGAGAATTTGATCAAGTATTTTATCCATTCATTCTGAAGCCTTTATTTCACTTTATTGCACTGTTTCTTCTTCTAGCTTCTCAGTTGTACTAGGGTTTGGTTTCTCTCTTTGTGGGGGGGGTGTTTCTTTCTAGTTTTCTGTCATTTATCTCAACAAAACTAGAACACTCCAAAACAAAAATACAAGCCCTTCTGTATCTTCTGTCTAGTTCTCAAAGATAATTAAAAATAGGCATAAGGTACGACAATGACAGATTCAACATTAGTTGAGCTTCTCACTCCACATAATTACCATTTGTGGAAATGCCATAAGACTAGGCTTCTCCGGTCATGCGGGTTGTGGTCTTGTTTGGATGCAATTCAACTAGTTTGACTTGTCCTTACGAGGTCATGCAAGACAAAAATAAGATGGATGAGACCATGGGTGTTCTTTCTCTGCATGTTTCAGATAGTTTTTTCTTTCATCTTGATAGTTGTGATGCCCCTCTTGATATGTGGGAGAAGTTTCAAACTCTCTTTGGCACGATCAATGAGTTCAGGGTACTTCAGATTGGAGCAGAATTGACATGGTGAATGAGTTCAGGGTACTTCTATTGAAGATTTCTTCTTGAAATTCAAATCTACTAGGTCTCTCTTACATGGTTGTGGAAAGAATAAGACAAATATATGTTAAGGAATATGGATCAGTGATAGAGGAAAAAAATAGTCTTTTAATCTCAATGTATATCATATATTTACTCCCATACTATATTACAGTCTTAATATATATTTTGATAATTACTTTCAAATTTTATCAGTGTTTAGATATTCTTCCTTAAGAATATATTTTCTTATTACTGATTGATAATCCCTGATTTGATCTGAGAATTTAATAAGAATAATGCTATGTAATAAGAATAGAATTTCAAAGTGATCGCTGATATATATATATATATATATATATATATATTGATCCCTGATATATATTTGATTCTGTCAACTTATAACCGATGAATATATTAATTATCGACTACTTGCTGTATAATGTAATTGCCACTGTTATTTATCTCATTATCAGCAAGCATCAATATCATTGTGTGTGTGTGTGTGTGTGTGTGTGTGTGTGTGTGTGTGTGTGTATATATATATATATATATATATATATATATATATATATAT
>MU225389.1:322295-349464 GCA_018584345.1 Thuja plicata
TGTATATGCTTATTTTTGTCCTTCTTTGTATATTCATTTATATATTTATAATTGTTAGATTTTGTTATACTAAATTGAGTTATATATTGTTATATAATTTAATATATATTAAATTAGAAAGGTTTATGTGTGAGTGTGTGTATGTGTGTGTATCCACTTTTTCTTCTCACCTTGGTTTATGTATTTGTAATAATCATTCTATTCTTTTTTCGCCTTGTTCCATTCTTGAGGATAATAGACCATAGAATTTGTTCCATTACAAAAATAATACAAACTCAAATAATTGATTGTAAAAGCTATGTACTATAACATCACCTAGATACAATAAATATTAAGTATACCATTCACTCTGTAAAATATATATAAAAAAATTGCCTCAAAATAAAAGCAATATCATGATCATTAAAATTTCTACGTGTAAATTACGTCCATTGTTTTGGACGTTAGACACTAAGAACACGTCTCTAGTTATTTCAGTCTCTAGTCAACAGAGAAATTTTCTGTTCCACATCTTTGGTGGAGAAAAATAAAAGTAAAAATTTAAAGAAGACACGACAGCATGACAATGAAAGACATTTATCTCCTGTTGACATTTACCTTAAATTTCTGCCTTCAAATTTCCTGTTCCCATCACCCAAAACCTATTTTTAGATGTTCAAGCCGTCCCCTAACAACACGTCTCTAGTTATTTCGGTCTCGAGTCAACAAAGACATTTTCTGTTCCACATCTTTGCTGGAGAAAAATAAAAGTAAAAATTTAAAGAAGACACGGCAGCACGGCAATGAAAGCCATTTATCTCCTGTTGACATTTACCTTAAATTTCTGCGTTCAGATTTCCTGTTCCCACCACCCAAAACTTATTTTTAGATGTTCAACGATGGAAGACATTTATCCCCTGCTGAATATATATCTATAAATTATAATCGCTCATACTTCATGATTTGTGTTCGAAAGTTTGTTTTAGAAATGGAGGGAGGCATGATGATCACAATGCTGTGCTTAGTCTTGGCAGTGTCATTCACATCAACCGCCGCAATACAGAATGCAAACACTTCTTCATCTCCTTATGATGTCTTTGCTTTACATCATCCCCATACAAAAGGAATGTTTTCTGTTAGAAATGATGGTATGATGCTACACAAAGTTGATGGGGAGCAGAGGGATGTTGAAGCTCTGCTATCATTCAGACATGGAATAACAGCCGACCCCATGCAATCGCTTTCTAACTGGACTTCAACCAATTCAAAAAACGTGTGTTTCTGGACTGGTATTTGGTGCAGAAAACATACCAACAGAGTGGTGGCCATAATTCTCCCTCAATTGGGATTGAACGGTACCATTTCTCCATCTATAGGTGATCTCTCCTTGTTAGGCACTTTAAATCTCTCTTACAATTCTTTCATGGGAAGGATTCCACCTGAGCTTGGCCAGCTGAAAGCGTTGAGAATACTTGACCTTACAAATAATTGGCTCGAGAGTTCAATCCCCATATCTCTTGCCAATTGCCCACAACTTCACTGGATTGATCTTTCGAACAACAACTTGAGGGGGAGCATACCAGCAGAATTGGGTGGTTTGTGGAAGTTAGAGCATCTCCGCTTAAACTACAATACTTTGAGTGGAGACATTCCACATTCTCTAGGAAACTGCACGTCTCTACTTCATTTGGACCTCTCCTCTAACTATCTCACAGGTACGTTACTCTCATGTCTTTACTTCAGACCTTAGTCACACCTATTTGACAGGTGTGCTATTATAATCTAGTTGCTTTTAGATAAGATATTGTGAGATTTTTTTAATCAATGTTTTGGACCATACTCCATGATTATTTCTCATCTCCTAATGATGGATTATAGAGTGTGATTTGAAACGTTGATGCAAAAAATCTCACATTATCTAATCTAGAAGCGACTAGATTACATTCACATAGATTGGGGAAACTTATGAGTGTGATTTTGTGCATCAATGTTTTGGATCACACTCCATGATCATTTTTCATCTTGTTTTCTCTCCAACATCCTAAATGATGGATAATGGTGTATGACCTGTGACACAAAAAATCTCACACAATCTAATGCAGAAGCAACTAGATTACATTCGCATGGATTGTGGAAACTTAATGTGTGTGATTTTTTGTATCAACATTTTGGATCACACCCATGATCATTTTTCATATTTGTCTGCTCTCTAATGTCCTAAATGACCGATAACAACATGTGATCTGAAATGTTGATGCAAAAAATCTCACACAATTTAATCTAGAAGCAACTAGATTACATTCACATAGATTGTGGAAATTTGTTTTTAGTTGTGCCACTCTCACGCCTTTACTTTGAATCTAGCATGATATTCACTTTCATTCCTCTTATTAGTAATTGTTTTGAATTGGATTGCTCTGACAGGGACAATTCCAAAGGTGATAGGAAAGCTCAAATCGTTGGAACTAATATATCTAAATATGAATAATTTAACTGGACCTATACCACATGAACTAGGAGATTGCTCTTCTCTTCTTAATTTGGTCCTTGATAATAACTATCTTAAAGGTGTGTTACTCTCATGTATTTTCTTTGAATGCTGTTAACATGATATCTTATTTTATCCCTTCCCTTAGTAATTGACTTGAATTATACATCATTGAATAATTGACTTGAATTATACATCATTGAATTTGACAGGGACTATTCCAAAGGACATAGGACACCTCAAGTCGTTGAAAAATTTATATTTGGATGGAAATAATTTAACGGGATCCATACCAAATGAATTAGGAAATTGCACATCTCTCCTTATTTTGGACCTTAGTTATAACTATTTCACTGGTACGCTACTCTCACATCTTTACTCCGAAACTAGCATCTTGACATTCACCTATCATTATTTACTCTAAATCTTAACACTGCTTGATAGGGACAATTCCAAAGGCCATAGGGAATCTCAAATCCTTGGAAATGTTATATTTGAATGCGAACAACTTAACTGGACCTATACCACATGAGCTAAGAGGTTGCACTTCTTTGATTAATTTAGTCCTTGATAATAACTATCTCAAAGGTGCGTAATCTAATGTTTTTTTAATTTGAAGGTAACATGCCATCTTTTTCCATCCATCCTCTTATTTATTGACTTGATTTAAACTTAATGTTAATTTTGACAGGGAACATTCCAAAGGACATAGGACAACTCAAATCTTTGAAAAATTTGTATTTGAATAGTAACAACTTAACTGGACCTATACCACACGAATTAGGAAATTGCACATCTCTTGTTACTTTGGACCTTGGTTTTAATGATCTGATAGGTATGCTACTCTTATGTCTTTTCTTTTAACTAAATTTTTTTAGTTATTTCCATTCCTTCTATTAATAATTATTCTAAAATGTACTATTTTGAAGGGAAAATTCCAAAGGCCATAAGACAACTCAGATCTTTGGAAGGATTATATCTAAATGTGAATTATTTAATTGGACCTATACCACATGAATTAGGAGAATGCACTTCTCTTTCCAATGTGGTCCTTAGCCATAACTATTTAAAAGGTACATTACTCTCATGTATTTTTTTTATTGGTAATAGAGGAGATATTTGTATTGATCAAAATAAAATTGAAGGATTACATTTCAAGTATAATAAAGATGGTAATTTCAGATCTGATCTGTCATGTCGATTAACCAGACATATTACAAAAAACTCTCATGTATTTTATTTGAATACAAATTTCTATTTTATTTTATTTATTGTATTCATAATTGATTTATTAATACTTCATTGAATTTGACAGGGGCAATTCCAAAGGCCATAGGAAAACTCAAATCTTTGGAAAGTCTATATTTGGATATCAACAATTTAACTGGATCCATACCGCATGAATTGAGAAATTGCACATCTCTCTCTAATTTGAGACTAAGCTTTAACTATCTCACAGGTACACTACTATCGTTTCTTTTCTTTGAACGTAGTGTAGTAGCTCCTTCCATCCCTCATTTAGATATTATTTTAAATTATACTATTCTAAAGGTTACAAAACATCTCTCTCTCTCTCTCTCTGTCTATATATATATATATATATATATATATATATATATAATTAAATAAATAACATACAATATTAGTAAACTCAAGAATATTTTTGAGCTTGTCATATACAACAATAAAATTTCATAGGGTACTCTTAAATTCTTTGATGGGTTCATTTATTTAGAGAAATTAGACTCATCTAATAGTAAATTGACACGAAAAATTCTAGCTTTCATAGAAAAGTAAAATTATCTAACTTGTTGAATACTAACTTAGATAACTTTTGGTTTAGAAGAAATTTAACAACATTATGTAATTGTATAGACCTTTAAAGATTTTTAAATTGTCCAAAATTTATTTAAAGATCTAAAAATCAATTTTTTTTTCTATTGCATTTTTATTTATTCATTCTAAAGATTTTCCTAGGACCTTAGTTGCATCACTGGTCATTTATGCATATTTTATACAAGTCATAATTTTAGTAAGAATAGATTGGTATATGAGATTTTTTCAATGTCTACAAATCATCTATATTTGAGGGCTATAATCTTTAGTCTTAAACATGTTAAGGGTGATACTCCTCTATGGATTAAAAAAATTAGTACATTGTAGGTGTTGGATTTACCAATAAACAAATTTGGGGAATAATTCCTTTTGTCTAGAGGGCTTAGAGGTATTTAAAACTTGGATTTTTATAATTGAGTATGAATATAATTTATGAAGATATACACCCAATCAAATATAAAGAATCAAGTTATGACTACAATATATACTAGCAACAAACACTATACTACATGTATCACACAATAATTTAAGAAGAGAAATACCACAAAACATTAGAAATATTTCTCAACTAAAGTTGCTAAATTTGAGTGGAAACTAATTAGAAGATGTGATACCAAATCTTTGGATAAAATAGAACCTTTGAAGTAGTCTCAAAATTTCTAGAGTGAGGAAATATTCAATGCTTAACTTGAGCTTTTAGAATGCATCCTTAAACTATCTCAGTGGATAAATACTTGAAGAAACACAACTTATGAATTTTGGTTATAGATTTTACTAACTTAACACATCTATGTGAGTGTCCTTTAAGAGTTCCTTTAGCTATATAAAATTTGAGCAAACTACTATATATTAAAATAAAAGAACTTGTGCCAATGATTGTCGTAGAGTTTGGATTCAGGATAGACTGGGTGGAGTAAAATTAATAGTTGTATGGTGGTACAAACTCGCATGTTTCATTAAGGCCTTAAAATAAGAAGCTTATGATTAGTTATATATTCCAAAGGTTAGATTTGACATTTGAATTACAACTCTTATTTCTCCTTTCACTCATCCATCGATTAGTTTCTTCGTCTATTACTCAAAGTTAAAATATTTTTATTTCCTATATCTAGTAGTATTAATTATCAGATGTTTAATAGAAAGGTGCTATGTTTTGATATACGGGTTTGTTTATTTTGATTTAGTATTTGAATAATCGTCTATATTATTTAAATTATTTCATTTATTTACTCAAATTTAAAACATTTTTATTTCATCTAATTAGTAGAAATACTCATTGACAGATTTAATAGTAAGTTGTGTTGGTTGTTGTTGCATTAAAGGATCAACATGTTAATGCCCAATACAACCACTAGACTTATACAATACGAGAGGAAGTTGAGTCATATCACGAACCCAAGCGCTGCACTGCACATCACAAGGAGACCAAGGGCACACATCTTTCAACAATCCCCTTGATGCAAGCATGAGGTTCAAACTAGTGACCTAGGCTTTGATACTAATTGTTGGTTTTCGTTTCACCAAAAGATCAACTTGCTAATGCTCGATACAACCACTAGAATTATAGAACACTAGAGGTTGTTAATCCATCTCACAAACCCAAGCGCCACACTGCACATCACAAGGAACCCAAGGGAAGACACCTTGCAAGAAGTTATTGTGTTCTAATATACTTGAATTTGTCTACTTAATTTAAGACTTGAGAAACTATCTAATTTTTTAAATTGACAATATAAGATTTTTTTTAATCAATAAACTAGTAGTGGGGAAAGAAATTTGTAAAAATTTTTGTGATAGCATTTTGGGGAAGAATATCATGTGTAGATAAACAATGGTGAATGTTTTGATTAAGTAAAAACAGGTTTTGAAAGGACCCGAAACCTTTTACAAATAAACAACAAAAGATAGAGCGTTAAGAGAACAAATAAACTACTATGAAACACATCTAACACACCAAAGGGAACTAACAATCATTCCCACAAGAATGAGACCGAGACCAGACCAACAATCCACAATAGAGGGCAAATAGGAAAATCATTTAAGCCCACCCTTATGTGACCATAAACTCATATCAAAAAAAGGCTTGGGAGAATTAAATTTCTTTCCTTTAACTGTTGTTCATCCTTCCTCCACCTTCTTAGCTGCATTCTGCCAAGCCAAAGAATTAGCAGAAGATCCCACAACTTGAGAAGCAAGGCTAGCCACACCAACATCCATAGCTGGGACAAGGAAATCGTCACCACCATTCCCCAAATCCCTCTAGAGAATCATGTGCATCATAAACCACAACACCAGCAGGCAGGACAACTGATCAAGAGACAACATCAACAATCCGGTCAAGAACAACAGCCGCAGCACCCGAAAGGACAACATCAATTGTCTGAACCAAGACAACATCAGTATAATCAGTAGTAGTGTGATCATCCTACGAGGGGAAACCATCCATACCCCCATCCTTAGAAACTTTTTTAACCGTATAATGGTGGTCAACAACGCTCACCCATCAAGAGGGCGCTTTCTTCAATTTTACCCTATCTGATAAATATTGGGCAACAATATGACTAGTCTTGTGGAACTTTCTACATCTGAATAGGATTCCCTCTTAATCTAGAGTCTGGATCCAAGAGCCCATAGGAGAAGCCAAAGTCATCTTCTCTAGGAGCCCCTTAGAAACATCAACCTCCACTAGGATACGAGCATACATCAGGTGAAAAATGTCAGAGGACATCAAATCAACCATTTGAAAAATCCCCAATAGCCTCTCCCATAGATTCCAGAATATAATCCAACCAAAGATGCAGAGGAAGATTCAGAAGCCTCACCCATAAGGGTATTTTATTAAAAGACTCAGCAAGAGGATCAAAATCTTGATGCCAAGGTTTGGCCATAAGGGGGAAACGGTCCTCCCAAGTGAAACAACTATCACACAAAATAGTGTTCCTATCTTTAGCATTGTCAAACTTTGCAATAAAAAAACCCTTTGCCATGGGGAATATATGAATAATATCATATAAAATAGGCTCCTAGTGTTTGGATATCCATGCATGCAGGTCCGATAGAGAGGGCCAAAAACCCCTAAATATAAAGATATGCAATGGTGAATGTTGAAGCTAAAGGGAGCAAGTGATAGAGATAACAAGTAATATGTTTCATGAGTGAGCATTGATTCTGGTCACATTTATTATAATATATTTTTATTTTATTTTATGGATAAAAATATGAATATTTATTTTATAATTTAATAATCTCTATAGATAATTGTAATAAAATTTAACTTAAATTGAATTATGATTAAAAGTATTAGGATATGTGCAATTGTGTAGGTTATTTCATTTAACACAATCAATTGAAGTGATTTGTATATTTTTTAATTATGACATCCACTAACATTCAAATTTATTAGAGGTGAAATAAGAGAAGTGTAAGAATCTAAAAAAGATGAATAACATAGAATACCTAATGTAAACAAATAGAAATAAAATTGTGAATCTAAATGATACAAGATTTAAATAAAAACATTGAGTTAGCCACCAAGAAAGAATTGCAAATGCTAAGGAAGAAAAATAGCATTATAAGATTGCAATAGAAAATCTATCGAATGCAATTATAAGAAATTGAATGGAATAACAAGACTGACTAGGAGTGAATGCATATAGAAGATGAGAGAGGGGAGAGGTGGAAAATATGACCAATGGGAAGAGTCTACCACAATAGCCTAAAATAGGAAAGTGTAACTTGCATGGAAGATGTCAACACATTGCACCTAATCAATAAAATAATCACTTTATTAATTCTAAGAAAGCTTAATCAAAAGTGTTGGAAAAAACCTAGGACTCCCTTAAGGGAAACTTAGATGGGTGAAAGGATGATGGCGACTAGAAAATGAGGAAATATTAGGTACGTATGTACAATAAGTCTCCCGCAAAGAGAAGAAGACCCCCTCAGAGAGAGAGAGAGAGAGAGAGAGAGAGGCTGGAGACACCTGTAGCACTCCCAAAAAATCTTGTAAATGAAAGAGCTTTGGGCAGTGAGCTTGAATGCATGTGCATTCCCCATTATTGCAGTAATATGTTTATATTTATAACATGGTATTTAATTATTGTGGGTAATCAACCCCACCATGGTTTTTTCCCTAACAAGGTTTCTGCAATAAAAATATCTGTGTCAAGCATTGTGGACATGTTTATGATTTGTGAATGCTTCTATATTTCATGGTTTATTAATCATATCTAATCTTAGGAGTTAATGCTTGAAGGTTTTGAAGGGTTAGGGTTTTGAAGTTGAAGTTTAGGAACAACTAATTCACTCCCCCTCTCTTAGTTGTTCTCTATCATATTATCAACAAATATTTCATGTAATATTATGAGCATTCTATTTTTAGTTGGTTAATAAACTTGCATATAACCATTCCTTTATTAACCACTACTACTTTCATTAGAAAAGTAATGTTTACTTTTTTTTTGTATGGGTAAATACTCTCATTATTTCTTTTTATTCTTCTCGCATGATTACTCATATAAATTTTTATGAGAAATTTTTTAGTGTTCATCATTATCTATTTTTTATCCTATTCACAATAAGGTATTATTTCGCTATGCAATAAAATTTAACACTTACATATCCATTTTTTTATCCTATTCACAATAAGGTATTTTTTCGCTATGCAATAAAATTTAACACTTACATATCTATTTTTATATTACGTCCCCTTAAGTCTTTGACATGTTTAAACTTAAGTCCTTCAAATATACAAAGGTCTGGTTTCTTATTTATTTCTATTCAACATTTGATAATCAATTAGAATAAGTAGTTTAATTTTTTTTTTTTTAATATATATTATTAGTATTATTTGGTGCTTTTAATTTTTACACATTTTTATTCCTATGTGCAGGTGACATTGGATTATAGAAAGAGTTTTGAGTTTTCTACTATTTTTGGATCAAAACACACAAAATAGATGATAATATATAGACCAGAGATAATATAATGGCTTGGAAACGATTAAGAGCTACCAAGATTACTTTCTACTTTCTTTTTCATATGTCAATTTGATTCCTAATACTCATTTTGATATTCATATTTTTGTAATCAATTAGTTTCTATTTGAAATTCCCAACTTTTAGTACTATTTTTATAATATTATTTGATAAATTAAAATGCATTTTGAATAAAGTTATTTAACTTTATCTTTAAAAAATACAAGAAAAAATATTCTTTAAAGCTTTATCTTATTCATAATGTTTTGGAAATTTTTATAAACTCAAAAGTAAGATTCAATTTTAAATCATCATAGCATGGTGATCAAAAAAATTGTTCAACTAACACTAGTTTACACTAAAGCAACCCTTACATTAGTATATTTAATTCACTCACACACACACTACACTATTTTTTATAATTAATACAAGAACATTACTTAATTTTGAGAGTTGCAAAATATATAATCTATTCTAGTTATGAATTTATGTGATTTGGTGTTGGAATCAAGTTTAATTAAGTAAATGATTTTTGAAATAAAGTTAGTTAATTACAAGTGTTGATAGTCAATTCTTTTATTTGAATGCATGATTTTATTTTTAATTTTATGACAATTGATAAATTGTTTTCAATAATAGAGAGTAGATATACATAATCCATGATAGTTTTTGTATGCTATTTCTAGATTTAATTGTATGAGAATTTTTGCATCAACGTTTTAGATCACACTCTGTGATCCATCATTGGGATGAAAGAGAGCACAAAGACTGTGATCCAAAAATACTCACACAATCAAATCGAGAAACAACACATAAAAATTTATATCAAATTTATTTTAATAAAAGTATTAAAATATTCATCATTTTATAAATTTAAATATTCAAATCTATATTTTTTTAATTTTACATCAAATTTTTAATAAAAATGAGTACTATTATTTATTTAATTTATAAAATCAAATTTTATGTACATATACATGAATGGTTAAATGGAACTTTAAATTAATGTACAACAATTTGGGATAAAAATGTACTTTATGGTAGATATGACAAGGTAAGATCATGTAGACAAAAGAAAAAGTTAAATATAAGGTTATAATGTTAAAAATAATTCATAACCTAATGAGATGTAATGATTTTAGATCAAATAGTAAATGATAGACATTCTTTAAACAATAAATATATATCATTGAAGAATCATAAAATAAATAAACAATCAAGATACTTAGATATGCATACTTTATTTATACATAATGAAATATAACACTCAATATAATTATTTTAATTGCATACCATGGGAGTGGATTGTGAACTATTGACACCCCTTGATCAACTGCCAAACTAGAATACCCTCCACAAGAGAGAATGACAAGATTAAATTGTTTTTATTATGGTTGTTTGAATAAATTATTGACTATGAAATGTATGCAAAATGTCTTTCTTATAAAGATAAGGATTAGAAATGATTGTGACATGTGTCTTAAGCCTATATTATGAGAATACTAACTCAACAATTATATAGGACTTAAAAATTAAATTGTAAAATTGTGTAGAACAACCTACTGATTTTTTTTTATCAAATTGAGTAAATTTTTAGCAATTTGAAACAAAGATTTCAACACAATTACTTCATAATCAACATAATTTATCAAAATAATTTTTTTCTACTAGGGTTTGTTTATAATTCTATGATAGTCTTAAATCCATTAATGACTAATTTGTCCTTATCTTCAATCCTTCCTTCACAAGTTCTATCTATTTATTCTATGCACAACTATAGTTTCCTTGTCTGTAATGTTTCCTCATAATGCACTACCAAATTCCTTTCTTTATTCACCCTTTCTTAGAATTCATCTTCACTTCACTATATGATATATTTTAATGCTACTGGAAATTCTTGAAAGCTCCATTTCTATTCTCCACTTTACGCACTTTTCACCATCAAGATTGGTCTACAAACTCAAGCCAATCACTACTGACCCTGTCTCTTCCTCTGTAGATAAAGATCCTTTTGACTCCATACCTAGTTTCCTATTGTTGATGACAATTATGCAATTGTGTATTGTCATTGATGTTTACGCAAATGTAGTGATGTTTACACAAATGTCTAATCCTATCCGAGCACAGACAGTGTATGCCATGTTGGCTTGGGCATTGAAGAAGACCAAAGTGATTTTCATTTCTAACTGAGTTAACTCAGGCATTACAGTGTTGGTCGGGCGTTGAAGGACTTCAGTGTTGACCGAGTTAAATAGTTAGTGTCAGCTGACTAACATCAACTTACATTTTATGTTTAAAAGGTTATATGCAACAGACCAACTTAAGTTTTATTGATTATTGTAAAGGTTATTAAGGCCATGTTGGCGAACAGATTTGTCTTCTTCTTTTTAAATGAAAATGGGTAAAGACTCTATGTTTTTGAAGGCAAATGATTCATCAACAGTTGGGTAAGCATAGGAAATTGCTTCCCTCTAAATTTCTAAGGTTCAGCTTCCTTGTGAGATATTCAATGAATTACTGACATAAAAATAAATCCATACACCTTTAACCCGAAAGTGCAAAAGGACCACTCAAATACTCTTGGGTATTGAGGAAATTTACAGAATCAACTAATGATTGAAATAAACATGAAGTAAACTGAGATCTATTAACTACCTCTAAAATAGACAATCTATGAAATAACTCAAGAAAGACAAACTATAAAGAAACTGAAAATGACTGAATATAAATAATATGTGCACAGATTTAAATGTACTAACTCTCAAAGTAATCAATACATTCCAGATTTTGATTCAAAGATCTAAATCATACCATGCATCTATATATTCATATATTAATTGGATCAAATTCTGATTAAGGATTAGTCATAACTATTCTAGAAATTACAAAAGATTCTATGCCAACTATCTACTAACAAAAAGAAACTATATCTATCTCGGTCTATTTTCTAACCCTTTTTCACTTCAAAGTTCCCGTATTAATAGTTTTGCATCTGAGAGAGCCTCCAGAAAAACCCGGCCTCTCGGACACCCAAAGGAAAACCGTTCAAAACTAGTCACATAACTAACAAAAATAGAGTTTCAAAACACTTGCCACTTAAAACATAAAACAAGGGAAAAAGCTATCTCAAAGATTGCTAACTCCCATCGGGGCCTTCTGACGTGGAAGTTTGTATGAGCTTCCAGGATTGGAACACATTCATTAATTCTTGGGCTGGTTGGGAATGCAGGTTCTTCATGCATGTTAGCTTCGCCTGAGTCGCATTCTTTTCCCACCTTAACTCCCTGATTCTCTCCGTGTACTTCAATAAATGACCTTTGTTTAGTAGCAACATAGACTCCACATTTACAATTCTGGTGAAATCCTGGACTGTCGATGCTTCATTTTATTTGAGAGTATTCATGGCATATGTGAAGATTTTGACCATGGCATCTGCATCCCTGTTACCTCTGTCAATTTGCAAAATACTCGAGGGATTCACTATCTTGATATGTTTAAGGGCATCCACATGCATAGCTAGCACTTCCTTTTCGATCGCTTTGACTTGAGAGATCACATCTTTAAACATTGCATTTTTCCATCTAAAGTTCTGCTTTAGGATGAACAATATATAGGGGTCTACTAGTTTCATCGGATTCTCAGCTAAGAATTGAGTCACACCATATTTTTCTATTTCTTGAACTTGTATGATGATCACTGCGCATTTTGCCTCCTCCATTTCCCAGTTTGGAACTAGGGTTTGAACTTCACCAAGTAACGATTCTCCATCTAAGCAAGTAGATATGAACTCGCGGATGAAAGTACTTCCTTCAGTGATGACATTGTTTATCCAAGACTTTACGATCTCTACTAGGACCTTCCCTCGTTGTATTTGTTTTACCAACTTTTGGCTTTCAACTAAATTTAGATCAAAGTCTTGTGAAGATTGGGCCAGCGGCAAAATTTTGTCATCAGCAAGTGACGAAAGAAACTTAGCCATGGTGGAAACCATCTGTTTCAATTTGTGTTTCTCCCTTCCATCTTTTTGTGACTGCCCAAGCATATGATCAGCTGAGAATTTAAATAAGTGATCCCTAGAATCCCAGTTCAGAACATCAAGTTCCATCTTAGTAATTTCAAAGTCTTCAGCCTCTGGTTCCTGAATTCCTTCTTTAGGCTTGAAAGTGGCTATTTCTATAGTCACCTTTCTAGTAGATGGATCAGTAGATAGCCTAGCATCACTCTTTACTTTCTTTGCGTTAGGGGTTCGGGCAAAATATTTTGTAACAATCTCTTTCACAGGAAGTGAAATGGGTTTGTAACTCTTCCTCTTATTTATCGATTTGGTGAGCCAAGGAGGGACTGAACCGGTAACTATCTGATTGTCAGGAGTTTTAACAGGAATATTATCAATTTGGGGTACCTCTTTATTCATGATAGAAGTCTCTTGCTCTTTTACTTGTTGATTTGGAGAGAATGAAATATCATCTTCATTAACGTCAACATCTAGGTAGTAGAGTCCCAAAGCTGCCATCTGAGAACGCTTCTCTGATCTTGTTCTCGGTCTTGATCTTGGTGCAGTTGGGTGCCTACAGGGAACTACCTTTTTCTTGGGAGACATAATTTTACCTGCATTTGGAGCCACATGAGATACATTAGATGGGGTATGTTTCACATTTATTAAGGCTGGTCTTGCACTATGCTTTTCAAGAGGGGGTTCTCAGTTCCTTCCTTCTTCCTTTCTATTAACCAGCTTTCTGTGACCCCAAAAATGGTTTGAGCTCTCAGCATTATATCATCTTATTCTTTCCTATTCCAATCTATGTTTGGGGGAACTCTCATGTCCACATTGTCAGCCTCTAAACCTATGGTTTCAAAATTATCCTCCTCTATATCTTTGATATCAAAATTCAACTGCAACATTTTGATCTGTGAAATCACAAGTCTGGAATGATCTCATCTCCAGATTGCCTCCTCATCACCAAGGTCTTCCCATAGGTCCTCCAGGTTTGAACTGGGTGAAGGATAATTTCTTAGGCTCAGAACTTGCCTGGCGAAGCCCTTATTGTCAAAACCCCTTCTTAACTTATAAAATTGCAAATGAAAGTTCAACAAGTTGCTTCCTATCACCGAAGTGTCCATCATATTGTTATAGGCTAAATTACAAACTTTAACTGGGAACATAGAAGGCCATTTTTCTTCTGGTAGAGCATTCTTAATAACCACAAACAATTGCCTGCAAACTTCTGCCAAAATAAAACAATCGAAAGAAAACCTTGGGAGTCTGAGGGGTTCATCATCAAAGCCTCTGACCCAAATGTAGGTGAAACATGGGAACTAAATATACAAGCTTCCGTAGATTTGAATCAGTTTTTGGGCCTCCAATGAAACTCTTTGATTTGGGACCCCTGCCAATTGTTGACATAATTTACCCAAGAAAACATCATGAACCTTCCTGTAATTTTCCAAAATTTTATCTTTCCTCAATAACAGACAGTACTCATAAATAAGAAGATCTCCATTCCAAGGGACATGCTGGATGGCAGATAAATCCTGTGTGCATGCTAGACAATATATTAAATACGAGGACATAAATAATTCCTTCTTAATGGCTTGAGCCTGTTTAAGTTGGTCCCTCAGGGAACTAGCAATGATCTCCACCCAATCAATATGTTGACCCCCTTCCAAGACTATTTCTATAAAGTGAAACATCCACTCCTGATAGAGAAGAACTTGTTTTGAACCTTTAATCCGAGTAAGCAACACTATCACATCATGAATAAGAGGTTTCAAGTGATCCTTAGTGAGCACTTTAGGCAACTGAGAGCCACTTTGTAATTGGTTTGAGTCCACTTCCTGGCCACATGACTCCGGTTTTTATCTTCTTTCTCTTTGTACTGAGCTAGAGATTGGGTGGGTGTAATACTGACAAAAGATTCTTCAGGGATTTTGAAAACAACCATAATAGTCTCCCTATTGATTGGCATGAGGGTTTGGCGTTCTGCATTCAAAACACACTTGGATTTAACATCATATCGATTTACACATTATTGAACTAGTTCTGGGCATACAACTGATGGCGGGAAGGCCGCGACTTCTAATAATTTCCACTTGACAAGAACTCTAGAATATGGTCTTCCGCTGCACGGTTTGAGTAATCAACTGCCATTTTTTCTACTAATATCCCTAACAGGTCTGTGTCTGAGACAATAGGGGCTCTGCACTGCATATTTCTAACATTTCCAAAGAAATGTAAATTGGACCTCATCCCTTCTTCAAAAATAAAAACACAAACACCCCCCCTCTTGAATCAATATATTAAACATTAACAGGAAATGAGAAAAAGCTTCAAGAGCTACCTATTTTACGTAGCCTCGGAACAATTTCTTCTCCACAGCCGAGACTCCACAAAAAAATAATAGGAAAAAGAGACTTACAGAGCTGTTTATATTTTCAAATTAATGCCCAAAAAGACTGACTTTAATGAGCATAAGTCAGGAACATTAATTTCAATGATGCAAACCGTAATGAATTAGCAATAAGATGTTCTTGAAATCCACCATCTTTAATGTCATTATTAACCATTCCCCAAATGATATCTTTTGCTCATGCCAATGATCTCATTAAATGTCATTCAAAAATTTACTTGAAGTTTGCTTTGTGGCTCCCATCAAATCAAAGACTGCCCTTCTTAAAAGCTTAATCATCATCATGCTGCCAACTTATGTCATGGGTCCCATCAACTGTCTTTTCATTGATAACTCTGCCCACAATCTGTCTTTGAACCTCTTCAAACTACTTTGAATTGGAGTTCAAAGAGGTTCGAAGTGGTTCATTGCCAAAAGGTGGTATAGGCCGGGGCCCACCTATAGAAAAAATTTGTTAGAAGAGAAAATATTCATTGAACTACTTCGAACTACTTCAAACCAAAGTTCAAAGAGGTTTGAAGTGGTTCTAATGAAGTATGAGCCTTGGAGAGGATCCATCCAAGAAAGGCCGAATTCAAACTTGACAAATTTGAAGGGTATATGCGCTTGAAGGATTACCACAAGGAAAGATTCTCAAAGAGGACGCATTAAAGAGATTCAAATTTGTCCACTAACAAGGGTCTTTGACACTTCAACAATGGTGATTCTAATTGACCCTAACATCAGCTCTAGCTGGGGACTGCATATTTCTCAATGTGCAGAGAACTCTAGATAACTGGTTTCACAGAGAAAACTAACAAAGGGAAAGAAAAATAGACAACTGAGACACACCAAAAAGGAAAGCAGGGGAAAAACTACCTAATATGTACATGGATATTGACCGAGATACATCATTAGAGCTTGCATAACTTAAGGTCCTGCCCGTTGTAGGTAAAAGGCAGATTCATAGCATCTGGGTAAGATAATCAGAAGGCGTTTGAACCAAGGGCTTCAGAAATAATGAATGGGCCCTTCCATAAGGACTCAAATTTCTCATGAGAACCTTTAGGAGCTCATCTCTTATCCCATAGAAGCACTTCATCTCCCTCCATAAAGTTACGAGGCCATGCCCGCATATCAAAAATCTGCTTCACTTTCAACTGGTGTTTTGTGATATGATCCACCGGATCTTCTCTTTCCTCTTCTAGCTTAGCCAAATGCATGACTCATTTCTCCAGGGGATCTTTAAAATACTCATCTTCAATTATCTTGAATTTTAGCTGAGGAGAGTTCCAAAGGCAGTGATACATGTGCCCCTATTCCATATACTAGTTCAAATGGAGCCATCCCAATTGCTCATTTCAAGGTAGTTCGATCTGCCCATAGGGCTTCATATAGTTTCTTATGCCATTCGTGGGGACTATCATCCATCAATTTTTTCGTTATCGCCGCTAGGTTTTTATTACTGGATTCTGCTTGATTGTTCCCTTGCAGGAAGTAATAAGAAGAGTGAGCTAAAGATATGCCATGCTCATAGTAGAAGGCCAAAATTTCCTCAGAGGAGAAGTATGTAGCATTGTCTGCTACTATCTTGACCGGTACCCCAAACTTGACAAAAGTATAATTTAAAAGGAACTCACACACCACCTGAGAGTTCACTTTCTTAGTGGGAACTTCTTCCACCCACTTTGTAAAATAGTCAGTGGCCATGAGAATGTAGACATGCCCAGCGCTAGATGGTGGGTTCAAACATCCCACAAAATTTATTCCCCATTGCTTGAACAGTTCATCAACAATTACAGGCTTAAGAGGTAGGGCTGCGAGATGAGGTCTCCCAGTAAAAGGTTGACATTTTTCACAATTGCGAACATATTGGTATGCATCTTTGAACATACCAGGCCAGTAAAAATGATTCCAAAAAATTTTAAACGCTGTTACTATCGAAGAGTAGTGACCCCCATAGGCCTCATCATGAAACACCTTCAACAATTCTTTTTGCTTCTCAACATCCACGCATCTGAGAAAAGTTCTGTCTATACTTCTCTTGTATAGTATTCCCTGAGATATCACATACCGGATAGCCTTTAGTTTTAGATTGTGCCTCTCCTTTGGGTTTAGGTGATCAGGAAATTCACCATAAGTAAGGAAATAGGCCATGTCAGAGAACCAGGGGTCGGTTAAATTGACTAGCAATGCCATGGGTACTTCATCAATTTTTTCAGACGGCTCACCATTCTCTGCTATCAATTTACACAAACCCTTCCCCCTTACCAAATTGGTTGGTTTAATTATCAGGTCATACTCTTGGATCTTTGCTATCCAAACTACTCTGTTGTTCATACCAATCTCCTTTTGAGTCAAAATACTTTTCACTATTGTATCAGGTACAAAAACTATGCAATGAGAATGAAGTATATAGTATCTAAACTGTTTCACTGCTTTTACCACAGTAAATGCATGTTTTTTCCATCTAGGAATACTTAAGTTGATGTCTTTTCAGTGGTGTGCTCATATATGCTATAGGTGCTTCCTATCCTTTTCATATTTTTGTGTTAGTATACCTGACAGAGTATGTTCGGAGGTGTAGCAATAAATGATAAAGTCCTTTTTGAAATTGGGGCTCTTTAATACAGGGGCCTGTGATACTGCATTTTTAATATCTTTGAAAGCTTGGAAACCATCCTCACTCCACTTGAAAGGAAATTTATCACTCATCATATCAATCATATTCTTAGTAATTTTTGAGAATTCAGGAACAAATGCTCGCAAAAAGTTTACCTGACCAAAGAAGGATTTCAATCTTCTCTTGTTTGATGGCAGTTTGAGCTGTTGAATCGCGTTTACCCTCTTGAGGTCAATCCAAATCCCATCTTTTGAGATGATATGCCCAAGTAATTTACCTTCCTCTATGAAGAATATTGATTTCTTGGGATTCAAAGAAATGCCGTGATTTCTACATCTCAGAAGCATTGTCTCAAGATCCTTTAAATGTTGACTTCTCTCCTTTGAAAAGACAGTAAGGTCATCCAAGTATACCACTATAATTTTATTCCAGAGATCCTTGAAGGATGAATTCATTGCTCTCTGGAAGGTTGCATCCATGTTGATTAGCCCAAAGGGCATATGATTATATGTATAAGTTTCCTACGGGGTGATGAAAGCCGTTTTGTGCTGATCTCTCTTTGCCACACTGATTTGATTATAACCGAAATAGTCGTCTAGCATAGACATAACTTTAGATCCAGAAATGGCTTGAAGCACATGTTCCATCACAGGTAAAGCATAGTTATCCTTTAAACTTGCTTGGTTCAGGTTACAAAAATCCACACAGATCCTGATTTTGCCATTCTTCTTTCTTACAGGGACTATATTGGCGATCCACATTGAATGGTGGATGGGATAGATGATCCTTGCCTGTAACATTTTTTTAACCTCCTTTAAAATAGCTTTAGATACTTTTGGATTGTAGTTCCTTAATTTTTGGCGAAATGGGGTCACACCAGGCTTTAAAGGGATTTGGTGTTCAAATTGACCTTCTCTGAAATTCTTTAAGTCTTCATATCCCCAAGCGAAGATGTCTTTGTAGCTCATAAGTAACCTTTTCAAGTTTTCTTTTTCAGACAAGGTACAAGTTGGCCCAATAGAAATCCATTTCAGATTATCTTTCTCTCCTATATCAATCTTATTGTACTCTTTAGAATTATGCACATGAGATACCTTTTCTTTAACGGTACTATCATCTCTCCTTCTGAACAAATGTTCAAGAGACGCGAGGCCTTTGGGAATCTTATTTCCTTTCAACTGGATCACTCCATCACTATCTGCAGCATCCTGGTAGACTTCTTTGCACTTGCTATGGGATCCTTCAAAATATACATCATAAAAACCTGCGGCACATTCTAGGAAATATCTGAGCTGGGAATCACTATCAAAGACTTGCCAATATTCTATGTTGTCAAGTATTCTAGGCTTGTAAATCATTTCAATCTAATATTTCTGAGTTTTAAAATTAGGGTGAGGCAATAAAAGTGAAGCTGATACCGCCAAGGCATCTGCTCTGGTATTCTGATCCCTTGGCATAAATTCTATGGAGAAGGCGTAAAATAATTCCAACTCATCCCATACCAAATTTCTATAGTGTCTCAACTTCTCATTCTTGATAGAGAATTGTCCCCTCACATGTTTCATGATCAGCTCAACATCACCTTTCACCACCAACTTCTTGACTCCTCTCATTTTTGCTTCTTCCAACCCCAACAACAAGGCTTCGTATTTTGCAGTATTATTAGTATTTTTGAAATCTAATTTGAAAGCAAGAGGAATACATTATCTATTAGGAGGGAAAAGAACCACCCCCGCACCCGAACCTAAATTAGAGCAGCTGCCATCAAACTCCATCTTCCAGATATTCTCTTATTTTTGGGAAGAAATCTCACCATCCTTTTCACGATCAGTCAGAATGACATAGTTGCCAAAATGACATTCCTTGTACAAAATTTGAGCTTTTGGATTATCCGAAGGCATCACAGTATACTTATTTTTTGGTTTAGGTTCAAGTTTCACTTTCTTTTTGCCAACCAGTATCAGGGCTTCTGACCAGTCCATCTTAATGTCCGCTCCTAAATCTTTGCAAAAATTCCTACTAAGTAGCATATCGTATCTCGCTGGGATATCTGCTACCAAAATGGTCAACTTCAGACGCTTGTCAGGGTATGCAGCAAGAACGGCTTGGGCATCTTTGACCTGACCCCTTAGTGGAACTTCCTTCCCATCCATAGAGTAACAATGACCATAGGTTTTAGTCAAGGTGAGACCCAGGGCTTTTGCAACCGGGGCGGGCATGACGTTATTCGATGCACCAGAATCGATGATGCAATTACTAAGTTTTTGACCATTTAAAAGCAGGGAGATGTAAAATGGATTGGGTTTCTTTTCTTCCATCTCATTTTCAACCGTATTAACATAAGGATAATCTTTTGGTGTTTGAGGGGTGTCTTGAGGTTGAAAGATGAGTGGTTCTTCAGCTATGGTGGTTTCACCTATGAGAGGCTTATCTAATTAGGGGCTTGAACCTGACTCTCCTTTAACATATTTTACCAACCTGTCTAATTCATTGGGGTTCATTTTGAGGTATTCTACAGGAGAAATAGAGATTGTGGTGTTTTTACAAAACTCAACAAAGTTGAAGGGAAAAGGAGTTGGATTACCTCTTGACAAGATCTTCATCTCAGGACTTTTTGGGTTTGCAGAAGTATCTCCATGTTCGGGTTATTTACGTTTAGCATCGGCTACAACAATTGAACCGGGAATAAATTTTTTCATTCTCTGATTTCTTGTTAGAATCACACAAGCAGGATCTTTTAAGGTTGCCAAAACACTTCTGCCTCTGTCAGAGCCCGGTTCATACTCCAAGTAAAAATAATTGGATGAGTCTTTCTCTTCTCACAACTCTTCTATATCAATGACATCTTTTGTAGTATTAATTTGAAGACACCTTAACCAATTAGGACAAGACTCTCCATCATGATCCGTAGTTAGATGAAAGGAACACATCGTTTCTTTCAGTACAGGTTCAATCTATAATCTTGGTTGTGAAGCTGTCAAAAGAGGAGTTTTTCCCAGAGGTTGATTATATTGTGTTCGGTTGACATCTTGATAAGATGAGTATGGAGAACTCACCTTATTCTATTACCTCTTGAGCATAGCCATATCATTCATTAACCTCTACATTAGAGGATCTGTCATTGTAGAGGAAGAGGTATTCCCTGAAGCCTGAACCTCCCGCTTCCATTTTCCTGCTGTTATGAAAGTATCTTCTAGATGGATAGCTTGTGTCTGGGTAGCAGCCAAGTTAGCCACTCCATCTTTCAATAGATGAAAACTAATGTCAGGCAGGACAACATTTAGGAATAAGATTTTCTTATTTTCGTCACTTGGTGCAAAATTTACTGGTATCCTTTGTAGGATTCTATTAAACTTCACCACAAACTCCTGCATGGGCTCATGCAATTATTTTTTTATTTGACTAAGCTGGAGAAATAGTGACATCTCATTGTCAGGAGTTTTACATCTTGCTTCAAAGGAAACTCTCATGTTGTTCCAATTGGTAATTGGGCCGTTAGGTAAATGACTGAACCATTTGGCAACAGTGTCAACCAAGGTTCTGACAAAGAGTCTGATCACTATTTCTTGGGTAGGAACACTCAACACACCACAAGCGGTGTGAAAGGCACTGAGATGGTCATCAGTGGTTACTTTTCCATCTTCACTAAACTTGGGCAAAACTTGATTAGCACCTTTAGGTAAATCTCCAGGAGGATTAGCTCCTAAGTTCAATGGGCCAATATTTTGACCCTAGGGTTGATTGGCAGCCATGTTAGGCAACTAAAAATTCAAAGGCTGGATATTTAGGATAGTAGGTACCACAGTACCGGGTGTTACAATGGATTGAAAAAGAGGCGGAACAACTGGACTAGATGGAGGCGAGGATGGTTTGCAGACAGTTTGGGTTTTCTTCTTCTTGAAACTAAAATCAAATTTGAAACTAAGGTTACTTAGGGCTTGAAAATCTTCATCAATCAGTCCCCTATTCCTATCACCTCTGGTGTATCTCTTTTCTGCCAGCTTGAGTATTCAGAACAGGTCTTAGTTTCTCTCTAGGACTTGTGCAAGCCTATCTACTATGACTACTTCATGAGCAACTGGTATACCCCTCAGTCGCTCAGCTATTTCTTCTTCCTTCTCAAGAACCTCCTAGACTTGATGAAACTATTGGTTACTGCGTCTAAATCTCCATGCTGATTCAGCAAGGCTTGAGATTATGCCTTCTTGCATGTCTCCAAATCCTAGGTCAGGTTGAAGCATAGGAAACACATCATTATGAGGCAACACCATCTTATAGCATTGTAATGAATGGAGAATCTGATATTTTATATTGGACTATCCCCAGTAGAGTCACCAAAAATCTGTTGGCGAACAGATTTGTCTTCTTCTTTTTAAATGAAAATGGGTAAAGACTCTATGTTTTTGAAGGAAAATGATTCATCAATAGTTGGGCAGGCATAGGAAATTTCTTCCCTCTGAATTTCTAAGGTTCAGCTTCCTTGTGAGATATTCAAAGAATTACTGACATAAAAATAAATCCATGCACCTTTAACCCGAAAGTGTAAAAGGACCACTCAAATACTCTTGGGTATTGAGGAAATTTACAGAATCAACTAATGATTGAAATAAACATGAAGTAAACTAAGATCTATTAACTACCTCTAAAATAGACAATCTATGAAATAACTCAAGAAAGACAAACTATAAAGAAACTAAAAATGACTGAATATAAATAACATGTGCATAGATTTAAATTTACTAACTCTCAAAGTAATCAATACATTCTAGATTTTGATTCAAAGACCTAAATCATACCATGCACCTGTATATTCATATATTAATTAGATAAAATTCTGATTAAGGATCAGTCTTAACTATTCTAGAAATTAAAAAAGATTCTATGCCAACTATCTACTAACAAAAATAAACTATATCTATCTCGGTCTATTTTCTAACCCTTTTTCACTTCAATGTTCCCCTATTAATAGTTTTTCATTCGAGAGAGCCTCCAGAAAAAATTGGCCTCTCAGACACCCAAAGGAAAACCATTCAAAACCAGTTACATAACTAACAAAAATAGAGTTTCAAAACACGTGCCACTTAAAACATAAAATAAGGGAAAAATCTGTCTCAAAGATTGCTAACTCCCATCGGGGCCTTTTGACGTGGCAGTTTGTATGAGCTTCCAGGATCATAACACATTCATTAATTCTTGGGATGGTTGGGAATGTAGGTTCTTCAGGTCTATTAGCTTCGCCCGAGTCACGTTCTTTTCCCACCTTAACTCCCTGATTCTCTCCACCTGCTTCGGTAACTAACCTCTATTAAGTGGCAACATAGACTCCACATTTGCAATTATGGTGAAATCTTGGACTATCGGTGCTTCATTTTCTTTGAGAGTATTCATGGCATCTGTGAAGATTTTGACCATGGCATCTACATCCTTGTTACCTCTGTCAATTTTCAAAATACTCAAGGGATTCACTATCTTGATATCTTTAAGGGCATCCACATGCATATCCAACACTTCCTTTTTGATCACTTTGACTTGAGAGATCACATCTTTAAACATTTCATTTTTCCATCCGAAGTTGTGCTTCAGGATGAACAACATACAGGGGTCTACTAGTTTCATTAGATTCTCAGCTAAGAATTGAGTCACACCATATTTTTCTATTTCTTGAACCTGTATGACGATTGCTGCACATTTTGCCTCCTCCATTTCCCAGTTTGGAACTAGGGTTTGAGCTTGACCAAGTAACGTTTCTCCATCTAAGCGAGTAGATATGAACTCATGAATGAAAGCACTTCCTTCAGTGATGACATTGTTTATCCAAGACTTTACGATCTCTACTAGGACCTTCCCTTGTATTTGTTTTACCAACTTTTGGCTTTCAACTGAATTTAGATCAAAGTCTTGTGAAGACTGGGCTAGCGGAAGAATTTTGTCATCAACAAGTGAGGAAAGAAACTCAGCCATGGTGGAAACCATCTGTTTCAATTTGCATTTCTCCCTTCCATCTTTTTGTGACTGCCCAAGCATATGATCAGCTGAGAATTTAAATAAGTGATCCCTAGAATCCCTGTTCAGAACCCCAAGTTCCATCTTAGTAATTTCAAAGTCTTCAGCCTCTGGCTCTTGAATTCCTTCTTTAGGCTTGAAAGTGGCTATTTCTGCAGTCACCTTTCCTATAGATGGATCAGTAGATATAATAGCATCACTCTTTACTTTCTTTGCTTTAGGGGTTTGGGCAGCATATTTTGTAACAATCTCTTTCACAGGAAGTGAAATGGGTTTGTAACTCTTCCTCTTATTTACCAATTCAGTGAGCCAAGGAGGGACTGAATTGGTAACTATCTGATTGTCAGGAGTTTTAACAAGAGTATTATCAATCTGGGGTACCTCTGTATTCATGATAGAAGTCTCTTTCTCTTTTACTTGTTGATTTGGAGAGAATGAAATATCATCTTCATTAACCTCAACATCCAGGTAGTCGAGTCCCAAAGCTGCCATATGAGAATGCTTCTCTGATCTTGTTCTCGGTCTTGATCTCAGTGCAGTCAGGTGCCTACTGGGAACCACCTTTTTCTTGGGAAACATAATTTTACCTGCATTTGGAGCCACATGAGATACATTAGATAGGGTATGTTTCACATTTATTAAGGCTGGTCTTGCACTATGCTTTTCAAGAGGGGGGTTCTTAGTTCCTTCCTTCTTCCTTTCTGTTAACCAGCTTTCTGTGACCCCCAAAATGGTTTGAGCTCTCAGCTTTATATCATCTTCTTCTTTCCTATTCCAATCTATGTCTGGGGGAACTCTCATGTCCACATTGTCAGCCTCTAAACCTGTGGTTTCAGAATTATCCTCCTCTATGTCTTTGATATCAAAATTCAACTGCAACATTTTGATCTTTGAAATCACAAGTCTGGAATGATGTCATCTCCAGATTGCCTCCTCATCACTGAGGTCTTCCCATAGGTCCTCTAGGTGTGAACTCGGTGAAGGATAATTTCTTAGGCTCAGAACTTGCCTGGCGAATCCCTTATTGTCAAAACCCCTTCTTAACTTATAAAATTGCAAATGAAAGTTCAACAAGTTACTTCCTATCACCGAAGCATCCATCATATTGTTACAGGCTAAATTACCAACTTTAATTGGGAACATAGAAGGCCATTTTTCTTCTGGTAGAGCATTCTTAATAACCACAAACAATTGCTTGCAAACTTCTGCCAAAATAAAACAATCACAAGAAAACCTTGGGAGTTTGAGGGGTTCATCATCAAAGCCTCCAACCCGAATGTAGGTGAAACATGGGAACTAAATATACAGGATTCCATAGATATGAATCAGTTTTTGGGCCTCCAATGAAACTCTTTGATTTGGGACCCCTGCCAATTGTTGACATAATTTACCCAAGAAAACATCATGAACCTTCCTGTAATTTTCTAAAATTTTATCTTTCCTCAATAATGAATAGTACTCATAAATAAGAAGATCTCCATTCCAAGGGACATGCTGGATGGCAGACAAATCCTGTGTGCACGCTAGGCAGTATATTAAATAGGAGGACATAAAGAATTCCTTCTTAATGGCCCGAGCCTATTTAAGTTGGTCCCTTAGGGAACTAGCAATGATCTTTGCCCAATCAATATGTTGACCGCCTTCCAAGACTATTTCTATAAAGTGAAACATCCACTCCTCATAGAGAATAACCTGTTCTGAACCTTTAATCTGATGAAGCAACACTATCACATCGTGAATAAGATATTTCATGTGATCCTTAGCGAGCACTTTAGGTAATCGAGAGCCACCTTTGTAATTGGTTTGAGTCCACTTCCTAGTCACATGACTCCATTTTTTATCTTCGTTCTCTTTGTATTGAGCTAGAGATTGGGTGGGTGTAAAACTGACAAAATATTCTTCAGGGATTTTGAAAATAGCCATAATAGTCTCCCTATTAACTGGCATGAGGGTTTTGCCTTCTGCATTCAAAACACACTTGGATTTAACATCATATCTATTTACACATTGCTAAACTAGTTCTGGGCATACAACTGATGGAGGGAAGGTCGCGGCTTCTAATAATCCACTTGACAAGAACTCTAGACTATGGTCTTCCACTGCACGGTTTGAGTAATCAACTACCATTTTTTCTACTGATATCCCTAATAGGTCTGTGTTTGAGACAATAGGGGCTTTGCACTACATATTTCTAACATTTTTGAAGAAATGTAAACTGGACCTCATCCCTTCTTCAGAAATAAAAACACAAACACCCCCCTCTTGAATCAATATATTGAATAGTAACAGGAAATGAGAAAAATCTTCAAGAGCTACCTATTTTACGCAGCCTTGGAACAATTTCTTCTCCACATCCGAGACTCCACAAAAAAAAAAATAGGAAAAAGAGAATTACAGAGCTGTTTACATTTTCAAATTAATGCCCGAAAAGACCGACTTTAATGAGCATAAGTTGGGAACATTAATTTCAATGATGTGAACCGTAATGACTCAGCAATAAGACATCCTTGAAATCTGCCATCTTTAATGTCATTATTAACCATTCCCCAAATGATATCTTCTGCTCATGCCAATGATCTCATTAAATATCATATAAAAATTTACTTGAAGTTTGCTTCATGGCTCCCGTCAAATCAAAGACTGCCCTTCTTAAAAGCTTAACCATCATCACGCCGCCAACTTATGTCATGGGTCCCATCAACTATCTTTTCATTGATAACTCTGCCCACAATTTGTCTTTGAACCAAAGTTCAAAGAGGTTCAAAGTGATTCACCGCCAAAAGGTGGTATAGGCTAGGGCCCACCTGCAGAAAACATTCGTTAGAAGAAAAAATATTCATTGAACTGCTTCAAACTACTTTGAACCGAAGTTCAAAGA
>MU225389.1:349791-390099 GCA_018584345.1 Thuja plicata
TGCAACAAAATATCCAATCAGCAAGGATCCAATTATAAAACTAGAACAAATATCTGAATAAGAAAATACAGTTGCTTCTTCAAACAGGTCAATCCATTGTTACTCTCTAACAATTGTAGCAGTGATTCAAATCTCTTAACAGAGTAGACTTAACAGTCTTTTGTAAATCCTTTCACAAGGTGACATTTCTGTATTGAAGTGTTTGAAGACCCCTAACAAGGCCACTCCTTATAGGGTGATTAAATCCTCTAACAGGGTCACACCTAATAGTGTGTATTATGACCTTTAACATGGTTGGCTCCTAACAGGGCTCACTTCAGAAGAGTGAAAAATAGCAACTAGTTGCAATTGGTGGTTTTTCCCATATTGGGTTTCCATGTTAAATCTTCATGTTATTTGATTTATTCTTTCTTTTTATGCAATTAATTACTAAAGGATAATCACAGTTAATATCTTAAGATTTTCTATGTGAACCGAGTGACAGTGAAATATATTTGTTAACCGAGTAATAGTCATAAGTTTGATTAAGAAATCTAAGGGACATGATTTTTTTTTTGTAGTAACTGATTTACCCCTCCCCTCTCAGTTACTCAAATCATTTCCAACAATTGGTATCAGAGAATTAAGTTCTTTCAGGGAAGGTTTCAAGGCCTAAGGTAAAGATCAGAGATGTCTAACGAAGGGAGATCCCCAAGCTTAACAAAGACAATTTTGCTGCATGGAAAGATTTGATGAGGCTACATCTATCTACTATTGGAGATACTGGTTTGCAATTCTTAGACCATAGGTATATGGAACCACTGAGACCTTTTACAATGTATCAAATGATAGACATGAAGCATCATAACATCATGATGATTGATATAGCCTTTGCACTCAGCTATTCCAAATTTGATTAAGTCAAGGACTTCCCTACTACTTTTGATATGTGGCACAAACTACATGATATTCATGGAGGAAATGTCAATGTAAAGAGAGCCAAATAATAGAGTCTCAGAGGTCAATTTGATTAGATGAAAATGAAAGAAGGAGAAGACATTACAAAATATAGTGAAAGAATCAAGAAAAGTGTCAGTGCCACCAGAGCTGCTGGTGGAGTGATTGAAGACACAACAGTGGTTAGTAAGGTCTTGAGAAATTTACTTCATATCTATGCAATTAAAGTTTTATCTATTCAAGAGATGAGGTGCAGTAATGATGTAACTCTAGATGCATTGGTTGGAAGGCTTACAACTTTTGAGTCGGACAATTTTGACAATTATTCTCCTAATCCTAGCAATCTTGAGTCTGCAGTCAAAGCTAAATTGAAACTTGGAAAGACATATAGAAAATAAAAATAGATTGACAGTGATAGTGATGATTATTCTGATGATGAAGACCTAGAGATCATTGAAGCATTACTTGCAAAGTGAGCTGTCAAAGGAAAAGGTAAATACAAAGGAAGAATACCATTGATTTTATTTTCATGTAATGAGGTTGGTCACATTGCTGCTAAGTGTCCAAACAAAGAAGACAAAGATGAGAGAAATTTCAACAAGTACAAAGACAAGAAAGATTTCACAAGTTACAAAAGCTACAAGGACAAAGGTAAGAAATCTTGTTATATTTAAAAATATTCTGACAGTGATGAAGATGAAGATGAAATGGTTTAAATTTCTATTAAGGATGAGCCAGACAATGAACAAAATGATAAGATTTCACTTTTCTCTCATATTAATGACACTTGGATAATTGATAGTGGTTGTTCTCATCACATGACTGGTGATGAAACCAAATTTGAACATCTTGAGCACTATGATGGTGGGAGTGTTAGTTTTGGGAATGATGAACCTTGCTATGTGAAAGGTAAAGGTTGTATTACTTTAACAAAAGGAATCAAATGTGATAATGCTTATTGGGTTGAAGGACTAAGGCATAATCTACTAAGTATGGTACAACTAAATAACATTGGTTTCAAGGTAGAATTCATGAATGGGAAGGCCAAGCTCCTGGATGCTAAGGGAAACCTAGTTGGAATTGGTGGGAAAACAAAAGGTAATCTATTCTATCTTCATCTCACTCAAAGTTCATGTTTTATTGCACAAGTAGAAGAAAGATGGTTATGGCATAAAAGGTTATGTAATTTGAATTTTGATAACTTGATCAACATAAGAAAGAACAAAAGAGTAAGAGGTATTCCTATTTTGAAGAAACCTAAATTAGCAATATGCAAACAATGTCAAATTGGGAAGATGGGCAAGACTAGTTTCAAGAGCAGGAATTACAATACAAAAGAAGTCTTGGAGTTGGTACTAATGATTTATGCAGACCAATTGGAACAAAAAGTTACACATATGAGAAGTATTTCATTCTATTTGTTGATGATCATTCCAAAATGTTGAGTGTTATGTTTCTCAAAGAAAAATTAGAAGCTTTTCAGAAGTTTAAGTGGTACCTTTCTAGAGTTGAGAAAGAAACATGAAAGAAACTTAAATTCTTAAGATCTGAAAGAGGAGGCGAATTCATCTCTAATGAATTCAATGAATTTTTCAATGAAAGAGGAATCAAGAGAAAAGTATCTTCCCCACGTACTCCACAATCGAATGGTAAAGTAGAAAGAAGAAACATATCTATTATGGATTGTGCAAGAACCTTGATGATTGAAAATAATTTTTCTACCAAATACTGGAAGGAAGCTATCAGTACTACAGTTCACACCTTGAACATAGTTCAATTGAAGAAAGGTATTGAGCAGACACCTTTTGAATTATGGTATGGCTACAAACCCAATGTTCGTTATTTAAAAGTATTTGGAAGTAAATGTTACATCTTGAAGGAAGCAAGAAATGAAAAATTTGATGTAAAAGGTGATGAAGGTATATTCCTAGGCTACTCCTGTAAAAGCAAAGCACATAAATGTTTGAATCTTTCTATTCATAAAGTCATAGAAAGTGTACATGTGAGGATTAATGAGTTTGCAGAAAGATGTGAAGAAGAGAGTAGTAAAGAGCCTAAGGATTACAAAAACTTTGTGTATTATGAACCTAATACTATATCTAAGACACAAGTAATGGTGATTGGACAACATCCCTATCAACCATTGAATTCATCTGCACAAACTCAAACAGTTCAACCAGAGTTGTAGCCTGTGCAACCTAAGCTATTGGTAGAGGAAACCAATTCACAGATAGAGGGAATCAAGTCTCAAAAAGAGGCACCTGAGTCTCAGACAGAGGTTCTCGAGTCTTAGACAGTGGAACCTAAATATCAGACAGAAGATTAGAACAAAACTTTTGAGCATGGTGAACCAAGTGGATCAAGTCCAGAATCAAAAAGGAAGGAACCTATATTTGAAAAATATGTAAGAATGTATCATGCACCTGAGAAAATTATTGGAGATCAGACATAACATGTAATGACAAGAAACAAAATTAAAGGTGCATGTTTACTTAGTGAAATTGAACCTAGATGTACTAAAGATGCATTGAATGATGAAAGTTGGATAGAAGCCATGAATGAAGAAATTGTGCATATAGAAAAGAACAAAACCTGGACTCTTGTACCTAGACCAAAAGACAAGAATGTGATTGGAACTAAGTGGTTTTTAGAAACAAGATGAATAAAAAAGGTGAAGTTTCCAGAAACAAAGAAAGATTAGTATGTAAAGGATATGCTCAAGAAGAGGATATTGATTTTGGAGAAACCTTTTCTCTTGTTGCAAGACTTGAAGGAGTCAGAACTCTTCTGGCTTATGCAACACATAAAGGATTCAAGGAATACCAAATGGATGTAAAATCTGCATCCTTGAATAGAATTCTAGAAGAAGAAGTCTATATTGAGAAACCTTAAGGTTTTGTTGATCCCAACAAAAGGAATATGGTTTGAAAACTACACAAAGCCTTGTATGGACTGAAGCAAGCTCCTAGAGCATGGTATGAAAGATTGCATGGTTACCTAGTAAGTATTGGATTTTAGAGAACTAATGACAATTGTAGCTTGTACATCAAAGAAGGACCTTAGAACAAGATACTGTTAGCATAAATATTTGTTGATGATATACTGTTTACTAGATATGATGACTTATGCAAAGCATTCTTCAAAGCTATGAGTAAGGAATTTGAGATGTCTATGTTTGGTGAAATCAAATTCTTTGTTGGCTTACAAGTTTATTAGATGGAGGATGGTATCTACATTACTCAGTCTAAATACATCAAAGAGATACTGAAGAAATTTGGAATGGAAGACTCCAGACTAGTTGGAACACCCATGCCTACTGGACATAAGTTGTCTAAGGATGATGATTCAAAGGAAGTAAACCAGACTACCTACAAATCCATGATTGGTAAACTTCAATATCTTGTTCACACTAGACCTGATATTGCATTAGGAGTTGGTATTGTTGCAAGGTTTTTAACTAATCCTAGAGAGAATCATTTGATGGCTATCAAAAGGATTCTAAGATATCTTGAGGGTACTGAAGAGTATGGATTATGGTATAAGAAAGGAGGAAACTTTGATTTGAAGACTTTTACTGATGCTGATTGGGAAGGAAGTGTTGAAAAAGAGCACAAGTGGTGGAGAATTATTCCCTGGTAAGAGATTAGTCTCCTAGAATAGCAAGAAACAAAATTGCATCTCTCAATATACAATAGAAGCAGAGTATGTTGCTGCAACAGTGAATTGTTCAAATATCATATGGTTCAAACAGTTGTTGTCAGGTATGAAGGAATAAATCAAAGAACCAGTCATTATCTACTATGACAACACTAGTGCAATTAACATTTCAAAGAACCATGTGATGCATACTAAGACTAAACATATTGCAATAAAGTATCATTTCTTGAGAGAATTGGTTTAGGACAAGGTAGTAAGGTTGCAATATGTGAATACTAAAGAACAAATTGCAAACATATTCACAAAAACATTACCTAAGGATGCATTCTTGTATCTTAGAGGAAATATAGGGGTGATTCCCCTAAATGAGGCTCACTAATGGACAGATTACTGGTGCATCAACCAAGCTACAAAACATATTTAACATGTTGATGCAAATATTAAGAGATTATTGCATATGAATTAGTACAAACATGTACATTACAACTTCATTGGATATATATATTAGTTGGTGTCTTTGGCATTGGTTGTCAAAGAGGGAGAGTTTATTGATGTCATGCCAAAAGAAATTATTGATGATAGAGGGAGAAATTTTATCAGAGAAAAGAGAATGATGTAAGAGGGAGAAATTTATATTTTAGTGATTGTGATGATAGAGGGAGTTTTTGGATGAGAATCAGAATGAAGCTAAGGAAATTGATAAAATTTCATTCTTGTGTCTATTGATCTATAATTCTTTGTATTATGACATGTTGTGTTTCCATCAATGCCAAAGAGGGAGATTATTGATGACAATTATGCAATTGTGTATTGTCATTGATGTTTACACAAATTTAGTGATGTTGACACAAATGTCTAATCCTACCCGAGCACAAAAAGTGTATGCCACATTCTCTTGGGAATTGAAGAAGACCAAAGTGATTTTTAGTTCTAACTGAGTTAACTCAGGCATTACAGTGTTGGTCGGGCGTTGAAGGATTTCAGTGTTGACCGTGTTAAACAGTTAGTGTCAGCTGACTAACAACAGTTTACATTTTATGTTTAAATGGTTATATGCGGCCGACATACTTAAGTTTTATTGATTATTTGGAAGGTTATTAAGGCCGACTTGACAAGGCTTATATATATATATATATAAGGTCAAGTTTGGATTGAAGATGTGTGAAAAGAGTGTGTATTTGACATGAAGAGTGAATGCAAAATCAAATGGGATTCTGACTAAGAATAGAACATACAGAGTTGTAGCAAAATATCTGATCAGTTAGGATCTAGTTTTAAAACTAGAACAAAGATCTGAATCAGCAAAGACAGTTGCTTCGTAAAACAAGTCAATCCATTGTTACTCTCTAATAATTGTAGCAGTGATCAAAATCTCTTAATAGAGTAGACTTAAAAGTCTTTTGTAAATCCTCTCACAAGGTGACATTTATGAATTGAAGTGTTTGAAGACCTCTAACAAGGCCACTCCTTATAGCATGATTAAATCCTCTAATAGGGTCACACATAATAGTGTGTATTGTAACCTTTAACATTGTTGGCTCCTAACAGGGCTCACTTCAGAAGAGTGAAAAACAATAACTAGTTGCAATAGGTGGTTTTTCCCATATGGGGTTCCCATGTTAAATCTTGGTACTATTTGTGTACATGTTATTTGCTTTGTGCTTTCTGTTTTTGCAATTAATTACAAAAGGATAATCACAGTTAATATCTTAATATTTTCTATGTTAACTGAGTGAAAGTGAAATATATTTGTTAATCGGGAAATAATGATAAGTTTGATTAAGACATCTAAGGGATAAATTTTGTTTTTGTAGTAACTGATTCACCCCTCCCCTCTCAGTTACTCAACTCATTTCCAACACCTATCTCCTAGGAGGAATATACTATGCTCCTCTCTACCTCCTTGCATAACTCTTGTCTCACTATTAAGTTTTTATTTTATTTCATTTTATGCCAACATATATTTTCTTCTTTTCCTTGCATAGGTAGCATCATCCCCTCTCTTCTAAGACATATGAGTCTCTCTCCTAAACCCTATGCCTTTTTCAACCTTAACATAGTTTTCAAGGTAAGTAAATGGATTTTATTTCTTTTTACCACTCCAGTCCAGGGTAAATAAAATAGTTATTATTTATTCTTTCTCCTTTCAGTGTTGAAAGAATAATAACATGAAAAATAACAAATAAACTTATTTAAGAGCTATTTCTTGAAAGTAAATGTTATCACTAAACAAACCCAAATGAAGAGCATGCACATCAATATCCAAGAAGGAGACACACAAATTGTAAGGGGAAAAAACAAAGAAAAACCCCTATATTATGTAGATGGAAAAATACCAAATACATTACGATAAGATAAAGAGAGAGAACAAGCATGCAAAGTGCTATAACAACTAGAAGAAAAAGAGAGAGTCATCTCAATATATAGAGGCAAGAGAGAGGAATTCCAAAGTAACTCGCAAGTCTAGACATGGCATTTATCATCCTATGTGGGTGCAATGTGTCACCTCATAAGGAGGACATCTAATATTCCAAATATATTTAGAATGAAGAAAATGAGTTGTCAGAACTCATAAAAGGACAAACAACTTGTAGGGATTCCTTATATTATTTCTACAAGAGAAAAAAGGAAGAAATTAACCCAAGTACAAATTTATTCCTAACACCCCCCTTAAGCTTTACTTGGGGAGTTTACATCAAACCCTACAATGGATTAAACCAAGACTTTTACAATGAGAGATAAATTTATCTTTAGAAAGAGGTTTGGTGAGAATATCAACAACTTGATCTTTACCCTTACAATAAAAAAGAGAAATATTCTTGTCTTAAATTTTCTCTCTATTGAAGTGATGATGAAGAACAATTTGTTTGGTTCTTGCATGGAAGATTGGATTATTTTTCAAGGAATTTTTAATTTGATTGTCACAATAAAATGGATTAAGAGCTTCTTGAGATAAACCAAAATCTTCGAGTAGTCTTCTTAACCATAGGGCCTCTTTGGATGCATGGGTAAAACTATTATATTCAACTTTGGTAGAGCCAAGAGAAGTAGATTGTTTCTTTTACTATTCCAAGACATTTCACCTAACCCAACAAAGAAACAATATCTACAAGTAGATTTATCATCATTGGGATTTCCTCCTATCTTTGAACCAGTATATCTTTTTAAAATAAAATCACAATTTACATCATAAAATAAACCAACACTACTTGAGAACCTTCAACATATCTTAAAATTCTTTTTGCAACTTTAAAATGAGTTTTTTGAGGTTTAGACATAAATCTAGAAACTAAACGAAAACTATAAGCAATATCAGGTCTAGTAAGAGTTAAATAATTTAAAATTTTAAGTAGTGTTGGAATGACTATGGAAATTTGGGATTGAGAGGGGAGGGGTGAATTAGTACCACAAAAACTTTTATAACTTAAACTATCTATAACCATATACTGCTGCTGCTATTTACCAAATCCAATAACTTAAAATAAAACTAATATAAAACATAACATCCAAACATTCAAGTAAATGAACTCATAACTCCAAGATTTTATTTACACATAAATCCTTGGTTAGAGGAAAAATTTGTGGTGGGGATGACACCCACAACCTTCACTAACTGCAGTATAAAGGGTGCTCGGTTAGAGCTTACAAAGTTCAACCATTTTTATAGCTTACCCAGTTAAGAGTATACAAAGACTTGTTAGGTCTACCTGTTTAGAGGATTTTACAATCTCTACACTTACAGATGCACCATATTAAAGGTTTTACAAATATCAGACGGGTTAAGATCTACCCAGTATTGGGATTTCTAGCTCTCAATACAATAGTATTAAAAAATTATTAATGTCTTCTATATTGAATCAATAACAAATGCTGATCAGACTCTATGTGCTCTGAAATATTGTGTTACCTCAATTACAAACTATAACACTACTTGGATTTTCTCTGCTGTAGCTAAGTATTACCTCGGTGTGCTCTACTCTAAATCTATTCTTCAATAAAAACGTTCTCTGTACTCTATCTCTTTCTCCTCTTTCATCTCTCTTCTACTCTGTAAATCATCCTTTAAGTATAAGATTTATTGCCTCTTAATCTTATGCATTAGGTCACTGATAATTTATTTTAACCATTAGATCTACTTTTCTGCTTGATGACTGTGTCACTTTTACCTCGGTACTCGGTGTTTTTCTTGGAAATAAAAATATTTGATTAACCGCTTAATCTGCTCCTCAGATCTTCTCTTTGAATTATCTTAATCATTGATCGTGTAACAAAATGATATTTGTGCATTGTATAATCTTAATTAATATTGTATCAATTCATTAAATACATCCTTATCACTTTCCAATCACTTAAGTAACTCGGTAGAGTAAATTCTCTTCGCTCGGTTAACTTGCTCTTATAGTACTCGGTAATTGTCAACTCGGTGTATTATTTGTGCGCTCAGTGTTTGGTAAACTGTGTTCTCTTAGTGTAGTGTATGCATTTTACTGACCTCACTACCTTTCTCAGTGTACATTATCAACTGCTCATATATTTTCTTTTCTGCTTTTCACCGATTGAATCTTCTGACTCATATGACTTTGCCTTAACTAATGACAACAAAATATTCTATAGAGATAACAATCTCCCCGTTTGACATTAGTTGAGCATTTTGAGAAAAATCTCAAAGTCATCAAAACTTAGTAACTCCCCCTTGGATGTTAATCTCTATACAAAATATGTACAACTCTTGTCTTCTTTTTGTCTTTTTCACATATATATTTTTGAATGGACTCTATTTGTTTTTTTTTTTCTTTTTCTAGAACTTATCTATATTTCCCCCTTTTTTGACAAAAAGTCTCAACAATAAAACTTAAATATAAAAAATGTGTTTATACCTCTACTATAATAGAGCTAGTAGAGTCTCCCATGTATCTCAAAGATTATGTAATATCACAATATGTTCATTTATATCTGCCGATAAATCAACATAAGTATCCAGGGTGCTAACCTCTGGAAGATTTGCTAGTTCTTGTCCTTTCTTCAGATGTATTTGCATTGATTGAATATGAGGAATGACTAGTGCTTGCAACTCAGGAAAATATAATATCAACTTATATTCCTCCTGTCTCAATGAAAGCCTAACTCCCATGAGTTCTTTTATCTTTGAGTAGCATGTATGAAAATATCCAGGTTCAGTAGTTAGCTTTGCAAGCTGCTCAGTCAGTTCTTTCTCGGTATCTTCCTCCTTAATGTCCTTGGTATAATTAGAGAGAATACAAACTTTCTGAAATAATGAAATGATGGACTGCAGTTGTTCTACAACTTTGGAAAATAACTCAGAAAGAGTTACCTTCACTATAACAATGTTCTGCAGGTGGTCCTCCATCAATTTCTTCTCCATTGATGTCTTGTGAATCTTCAACATATAATCTATCATGTCTTTATTCGGTACTTTGATTTGTTGGACTATTTTTCCAAATTGGTCTAGTAGTGGCTCAGACCCATCAATGGTAACTTCAGGAATAATCTCCTAGAAAAATTCTTTGACATCTTCAAGTATATCTACCTTCTTCTTCTCCAATAACTTTTCCTATTCAGCTTTTCTACCAAATAAACTTGGCATAGATAGCCAATTCCTTAGGCTTCATTTTGTTGGGATCTCCTACTGGTATTATGATAGTCTCATTCAAATCAATGATTTGCTTCCTTTTCTTACTCTTCTTCTTCTCACCCAATTTTCTCTCTCTAGTAGAGCATTTAGAACGTGATGCCATTATTGCATCTGGTGACTTGGTATGGTGACCGACTATGCTTTCCTCTACTTTCACTTTCTCTAGTTGTTTTTCTTCTTCTTTCTCTACATCCTTGCCTTTTTAATTTGATTCAAGCAACATTTCTTTCTTTGTATCTTGTGGCTTTTGATCATTCTAAACATTTGACGTGTCGGTCATTGGTGTGTTCAAATTCTATCCTTCAGTGTCGGTTGGAACTTCCAACTCAGTATCCTTCTTATGTTCAGTCTTGGTAGCCTCATGCTTATCAACATTTACATTTTGAGTATCAACTGGTGGCTCAGTTGTCATAACTTGTAAAACATTAGTGGTACCAATATGCATATTATAATAACTTTGTACTTGTACCAATACAGGATCAATACTATGCAATGGTGCAACATCTACATCCATATATTTGGTGTCTGGTACTTAACAATCCATTACATCTCCATCCTTTGACAACTCCTTTTCAAGATCAATATCTTCTGATGCATCCTCAATGATTACTTCTGCATTATCAATAGTTAGATCAATTGGATCTACTTGGCTTGTGCTCTTGTTTACTTGACCAGTAATGCTTTCACTTTGATTCTTTATTGCATCAGGTTTCTCGAGAGTAGATATGTCAAATATTTCTCTCCACTTTGCATCAGTTCCCTTGTCTATAGATGGTATATCTCCATTCATGATTCTTGGGGCTCTTCCCTTGACTATAAATCTTCTTGCATAATCCTGCAGTCCTTCACTAATATGAGCTGCTAGAAGATCAGGAACATTATGTACAAGTGATCTCTCTCTCATTTATCTTTCAACATTAAGTGCATACTTCCATCTTGTAAAAATCTTATTATAAAACTCTTTTGGTATTTTTTGCTAGCTCTGTTGGGGTCAATATGTATCTCATTAATATTACCACTATAGCTTCTTCAATCTTTTTCTTGTCTTCATAATTCCTTTTCTCATACTTTTCTTTCCTAAAAGCTCCAAGTCTTCCTGTATTCTTTATCTCTTCCAGAAAATCATCTAGACTTCATGGAGCTCTTGAAAAATATGCTACATGTGTTGACTTAGCTTCCTTATCTAATTCAGTTTCACTCTCTTTCTCAACTCTTAGATTCCTCTGTGAACTTATAGCTGGTTTTCCTCTTCGGGTTCTCCTAGATGTTTTACATTTCAGTTGAGTAATTGCAATATATTCCTTTTCCTTTGGTTTCACTAAAGATCTGGTTTTTCTTTCAATGCCTCTCAAGCTCAGTGAAGTTACAAGTGCCAGTTGTTTGTCAACAACAACAATAGATTTATCATCATTTGTGTCTTTAACAGTTGTCTCATACACTCTTAATGTCTTGGATAGATTATCAATCATTTTCCCTATCTTCTTGACTACTTTAGGTATCAAAATATTATGTTTATTCCTTACTTTCACTTCTGTTGATGAGACTTTGTGACCGGGTCCTCCAACAGATGTAAGTTGTCACCGGGTACTAGGGTACCAACCAACTTCACCTATAAAGGTTGTCTTGGGAAATGAGATTCCCCGAGCCTTCAAGCACATGAGAGTTGGGTATCAATAGTGCGGGAGCTTAGTTGGGAGTGTGACTATTTTGTTCAGGGGGATAGATGGTTATCTTGGCTCATCTTCTCTGGGGATTTAAGTGAGTGGGGTTTCCTGCGATCATTCACCATCTTTACCAAATAAACTTCAAAAGATATTGCAGTGTTAGAAATATTTCATCTACCTATAGTTATGCCAAACATTTAAAACATCAACCAAGCTCTAACATGCTACACTAAATACCAAATAAATACAGAACCATTAGTTCATATTTAATCAATAGTGAGGGAAAAAAAGGTCGTTAATCTACTTAAAATATCAAAGTAGGGGACATAAAGAACATACAACACAAAACACCATTAATCCAGAGATCAGAATGCTAACAACATCATTGATAGAAACCTTCCTTCTTCATTAACATGTTTCCAGCAAGCACTGGTGTGTACAACAATGGTGGCTCCAGGGGAGCATTTAACTACCGAAAGCTTCTAAAAACTAAGGAGCATTGAGCTCTGCAACTAAGAACTGAGTAAACTAGAATGCTATTAGCTATGGACTGCAAAATCATCAATTTTTCTTACCCTTGGAATGAGGTCAGAATTCTTATTTATACACAAAATTTTGACCTAAAACTAACCTAACTTGTTTTACACTCAAGCAATATAATACAATTTTTGGTGGCCGGTACTACCTACGCCACGCTACAAAGACCTTGAGATGGAAAAGGTCTGGCATGTCAGAAGAATAAGAAAAGAAAAGAGGAGTGGAAGAATCGGCCTTGAGGAGAGAGCTAGGAGGAGAAAATAAGAAATTTGATCCCCTGGGGATCAAGGCTACATGGCTCATTAATGGAAAAATGGCTCCCTATCTTTGATGTGCTTGGTGTTATGTTGAAGCAGTGCCTTGGGAAGACCACCTGTCAGGACCTTCTTGTCGAGCTGATGTGCCTTGTGGGAGCCACCCACCCTCTGACATCCTTATTGACTACTTTGAAAGTGACTGGTCAGCTTTGGGAACTGGGACATGGGTCACTTTAAGGAATTCAAAAATATTGGATTCGGTACTACGGGATCCAAAAGCTTGTGCCCCTAAAGAATAAAGAATAGAATTGACCCATGGTTGATGGAATTCTCTAGATTTTGGAGAACCTTATTATTCCTTACTATTTTTTAATGTCTCCAACACCTGGCTTATGCCTTGTTCATCTATGTCTTTAATACTGTCCCGTCAACTGCGAACAACATCCAATTTTCCTCAATATCTCCGGCCCCATTTTGAAATTCATCTACCATCTTCATGATGTCATGCACCTAGATCATTGTCTTGGATAATCTAGATAACCTTCCCTGGTCAAAATCTCTGGCAACCGGATATAGGGATTCCATCTGTTCATCAAATTTACTAAGGAAGTAGTCCTCTGGGGTGCATGTCTCGGTGGTGAAGGGATCAACTTGCGATTCTCCAACAAGAAAAATTTGAAATAGGCCCAAGAGGTATTGGGCCACGATCACCTTTTCTTTCAAGGCCTTAACCAGTTCCTTGTACACCTCAATTTTGAGGCCAAGTTTGGAGTACTGGGCCTGGAGGGAATCATATGATTCATCTTCCAAAATTCTCTCCTCTGTGGTGGCTTCTTCTCTGATGTTACAAATATATTCCAACCTGACCCTCCATTTCTTGTACTTCTCTAAGTCTTGCTCCCATACAAGAGTGCAACCATTTTCTTGTCTAATAAGGATGTCGATCCAATAAAGGTCTGGGAGGGACACCGCTAGAAATTGTCTTATGGAAGCTACCTACTTGGTGGCCCATCCATCCACAGCCTACGCCTTCTTCTTCATGTCCCAGAGGGAATCCACGTCGCCCTGTGCAAGCAGCAATCTAGAGGTGGAAGCTTCCAGGTGGACCTTGGCTAGAGGCCGTGTAATTTCTGCTAGGAGTGTGAGGAGATTGGCATTAGTCTATCTTTCCTCCTTCAACTTATGGCCTTGTTTGGAATACCGGGCCTCCACTGCTTTAGTGGCCTCCCTTAGTAAGTCCAGTTTGCCTTGCTTGTCTCTTCTCGCTAGTGCCACTTCTATGATGTTGTAATCTTTGGGACTTATGACCACTACATCTACATCTGGAGGAGGTGTTGCGATAGTCGCAACTGTGTTTCCTGTTGGCCTAGTTGAGAGGGTATGGACCGTTCATGCCTTCATGGGCTTATGAGCCTCTGGGTGTTAGGCTATAATCTCTGCTAGGGAGAGTGGAGCTTCTATTGCTAACACTGGGGCTTTCCTCTTCCTCAATTCCACCAGCCATTGGGGCAACTTTGTAGTTAGGACCTGAGTATCCAGATTCTCTTTGGAACCTGACAGTGCATTCCCAAAATGTTCAGTGTCATTGGGCTTCTTTTCTCTATCCTATTCCTGTTCTCTAGAGGCCTCAACATTCACCGCTGTGTCAGTGTTCTCCTTTGTGATATCTGGGACTTCTCCTTCTCCAGCATCGATATCACCTGTGTGTTTGGGGACTTCCTCATCCCTCTCAGCATCAGTTGATTTGATGTTTTCATTTCCTGGGTCTTCCCAGTCATTCTATTGCTGCTATTCTTCGGGGTCATTGGCCTCATTCACTGGAACATTTTCCTCCATCAAAAATTCTTCTGGAGGTGGGTGAGGTTTCTAGCCAAAGTTTAACAATGCGGCCACCTTTACCACCTCACCAAATGTGCTCCAAGGCATTTGGTCACTCGGAGTAACCAAAGGCATTTGGAGCGTGATGATCGAGGGTACGATTGATCCCATGGGTCTGGGTTCCTTGACCATTGGATGTTCATTTGTGCTTTTTTTTGGTGTATTTGTAGCCTCCTAGGCTGGTGTTTTCTCCCACTCATGCTCCCTATGTGTCTAATCTCAGGTTTCCTATTCTAATTCAAATCCTTCTTCTGGAACTTACTTTTCTATGGGGATCTCCTCTTTATCTTGAGCAACAATTTCCTCAACCGCTTGACCAATATCCTCTTGCAAGTTCATGATTTCATCCGCCCCAAACATATCATCAAAATTATCATGTGGGGGAGGGATGTTAGGGATCTCTTCAAGTTTGGGGGAATCCAAAATGACATCAACTGGGGTAACATCTAGCATACTGGGGCTAGCGACCACACTTGGGGTAGGGGTCACCTTCTTCTTCTTTCTTAGCAGTGGGACCCCGGTTTCCAAAATACTTGTAGACTCTGCCTTAGCAAAATTCTATCTGCTCATCATCGTAGCCAACAATGGAGATCCCGCTGGGTGAGCATACGCCATTGGAGTTACAAGGAGGCCGAAGGATATCTGTGTGATTATCTACTAGCTGGCCAACCTTGCTGACTCCATCTATTGTTGTAGTTGTACCATCAAAGGGGTAGGGCCTTGGGGAGGTACCTTGGCTGGGGCACCCTCTTTATCTTTACCCTTACTCATGCTAGGTTCGATTGTAGTAGAAGATGGAGTGGCCCTTCAGTACATTTGTTTCTTCTAGGTTCTCTTTAGACACATCCGAGAAAAATATTGGTGACTCACCTCCAAAATGGGGTGACATACTCCCTCGATTGTCAAGTCTTCTGGGTTGGCCCAATCCATCGGAGGGAGATCCAACTTGTCCAATCCTATCTCCTTGCATGCTGGGTCTTATAGTGGCGCATCATCTGAAAATCCCTTCAAAAAAGTATGAAGGTCGAGCACCTTCATGAGTCCTTTGGACATGTGTGAATGTTGACAGGCCCAAAGATCAAAACTGTCCTAGCAGTCCGCCCAAAAGTATTCAATATCTTCTTCATGCAGCGGGAAAGATGAGGGAAGTGCTATGGAAATTTTTCCTAGAGGATCATAGTTCTTTCAGGTGTGGTGGAATTCCACTAGTCACAGGATTTTCAATTCATTATCTGCCTCCCTTGCCATGATGAGGCTGCACGTATAATTCCCGCATGAAAATAGAAATGTGACGTTGATGACCTTATTTAATGTAAAGAAGGCGTGCAGGTCCATCATTTGCCAGCAGAACTCCAAAAGAATAATTCTTTCCCCACAATACGAGAGAAGGAGATAGCATTTCCGAGAGAAGCCGATCACCCAAATGCAAGTGTGGTGCTGGAACTGAATAAAGTAGTGGCCATAAGTGCTGACTAGGTTCATTACCTCCTGCGATAATTGGTACCCGGTGTCCTTGGTAAGTGTTAGGATATTATTGTAAATGAAAGCATCATTTATCCAACAAAAATTTAGGAAATTGAGTTCCCATTGTACTTGGTGATAATGATCCCATGGGGTCAACTAGCCTAGCCCATTCCCAACCAAATGTTCCCAAACTTGGAAAATCTAGTCTTTGTTGGGCTAGTTCCCATAGCACATAGGATGTTATATAAAACTTGGAACTCTAGACGATGCCATTCAGTTGCATGTCCACGTGATTGGCAATGATGGTTGCTGAGTTGAAAGTTTGATTATAGGTGGTGATGTAATAAAGAAAGTAGTACATCCATGCTGAGAAATCCTAGGGATTGGGAAATTTGAAGATCTTGCAAAGAAATATGATGCCTACTTGAATGGGCTCTATGAAATCCCCGTGGGGAATTTCCAACTTCATCCTTTTATTGTCCCTCTTTAGGGACTTCAACCAATGAGTGTTAAGGTATTGCTGGGAGACGAGAGTAGCTTCCTCAAAATCCTATAATGACTTGGTTTGGTTGAAGACAACGGACCCCTGGAATTGCAAATAATTGACCTATATGGCTTGAATTAAGCCCTACATTTTAGCCCAAAGTCCAGGCTCTGTGTCTGTTATTTCCCGTACTTTGGAGTCTACCTTGGACCCCATATGAATTCCTTCCTTTGGATATTTGGAGGTTAAGGGCAGCTTTGCTAACATCTTTTCGGCCTTGGTTTTTGTGGTCACCTGAGTGGAGGTGGTAGGTAGCTCCGGGCTATCAGGAGGGGTGATTACTTCAAACATCTTGATCAACTATCCACAACCTGCAAGACCAGAGAACCATTAGAAAATGGTATTTATAAAATGAACATTAGAAACTCTAGGGGATTCATCACCACCCTACACCTATCCAACAAGTGTTATCACATATCAAAAATTTCAAAATACTTAAAATAGACGTGGGTTAGATTTCAGGGTGCTGGACAAAGTGACCAGGGGATCGATAATGAAATACGAAGGACTCCTCAGGACCTAAAGTCTAAACAAACTAGCTATTGTTGATGTGACCAGTAGTAATCCATATTTGGCTGACATGGGCCATCACGTGGCCACATGACAGACGCTGTAAAGGCATTAATGGTGAAAAGTGAGCTGACACAGGGTAAATTGAATGCCAGATGGGACAAGTTTTAAATGCCCACTTATGGAAAATTAATCCTGCCATTTAAGGTGATAAGATAGGGGAGAGAGAAAGTTTCCATGGCTCAACTTGGCGAGGTGCCGAGTTTGAACTGTGGCAACTTCCTCTCGACAAGCTCGATAAGGTGATGGAAAAGAATCATGATAGAGTGCGACGAGCTCGATAGAATTATACACACAAGTTTATAGAGGGACGAAGTTTGAGTCCAAGGGATGAGATATATATACACTAAAATACAGGGAACCAAAGCTCTGCGAGGACCAAAGCGAATCTCACATAATGATGGTGACATATATAGAGTATCTAAAGATTATTTACATGATTATACAATGCTTACATAGCCACACAGGATACCTATTGACAATATACATTGCATACATTAATTTACAACTACACAGAGGGTGAACAACCCTCTGGCAGAGCCGACCCACCAACAAGAGGCAAACCAAAAGCAAAACACAAAGGGCAGAAATGACACAACCAAACAAAGATGAAATGAAAACAAAATGAAACAACAAGAACCAAACAATAAGAAACCAGAGAAGGGAAAACCAAAAACCAACCTGGAAAGATGAAGAAAAGCAGGGGAGAAGAACACCAGGAGTACTCTACAAAACATATACCCTCAAACGATCATGAATAGACACTACAAATCAACTTGTAATCAACTACTAAGAACAGAGAAATTCACTGTTTAATCATAACTTAATCGCCTAAGAATCTCTCTGGATGCTCTAAGTGTTTTAATCGCAGTAATTGTGAAAGCGATGGGTAATTTTGATTTATACTCTTAGGGTAAAAAAAATGTACTCTTCTCTATAAACTTTGGAAGAGGTAGACCTCTGGACTCTAGGCCTGGGGATTCCATGTAACTATGCCTACTCATGAAAGGAGACATAGTTGAAGAGAATCTTAGAGTCCAGATCTAGCTCTGGAAGAACAAAAGACTCCGAGACCGGGCCCAGAGTCACTAAAGATAGAAAGCAAAAGAAAGACAAACCTCATGGGAGCAAAGCCCAAAGGAAAAACAAAGGAAACAAAGGAAACAAAACAAGAGCAAAAGAGAAAATAGGGGACCCAACATTTTGCACACAAAATGTAGGGACGGGTATGTAGGGCATAAAAATTGGTGACTATCTGAGACGAATGCCTTTGTGCATTCAAGAAATTCAAAATCTCTAGTTAGAAAATTTGGAATCAATATTTACTTGGAGCATCCTGCTTGCAAGGTGCGAAGCATCTGAGAAAATTTGTCCCATACATGATTCAGTCCTTGGCCTTTCGTCAGTTGTGAAATATGTACTTTGAAAGAAAATCAAGCCGATGACCCTTGGGAGAAGTAGAGAAGAGGCACTAAATATATCAAACCAAAGTCATCAAATCTACTCATTTCCCCAGAATATTTGGAATTCCTCCCTTCTTTAGTTCTTTCCTTTCTTTTGTTTCCTTTTCTAAATGGGAAGGTGATACTTCTTTCACTTTGGACTTTAAGCTTAGCCAATTTCTGAGGCAATACTCCTTTCACCTTTCCATCCACTTCAAATGGCCAAATGGGGAAGAAAACTCCAGACCCAAAAAGAATTTAAATGTTTTTCAGACTCGGGCCAACAAACTAGTGCGACCGATATAATCTCAGTGTGTCCGATTACTTGTTCCTTTTGATTTTGATCTAATTGATTTTTGAACTTTTGAGAGATGAATCCGATGAAGATTACTTATAGCCTATTACCAAACTTACACAATAAATTTGGAGTGCGGACCAATTCCATCATGCTAACAATAGATTCCAAGTTCACCTTAATGAAAAAGGCACCATCCTAGAGACGAGATGTTATGTGAAGCATACCGGTCTACAAAAGGGAGGACAAAACACTAGGAACCCAAAAAAGAAAGAATGAAGCCAAAAAAAAATAAAAAGGAAAAGGGGTGGTCCCAGAGGATAGCCAACAAAACTATCTACAAGGCAAGACACCCCAAATAGAGCACCGGGAATGATATTTACAAGCAAGACTTTACATAAAATACAATTCTAGACAAACTCACCTCATTCAAAATAATGCTTGAGAAACTATCCATTAACGAGCAATGGAATGGCTTCTCCGGTCATGGTACCGAGGCGATAAGTATTTGCCCCACAGATCTCAGATATCAAGTATGGTCCAAGCCAGAGCTGTTGGAATTTGGTGTGCTTTCCTTTCTTTTCTCGGGCCTTGTCCCACAAAAGGACTAAGTCTAAAATCTAAAAGGCCTTATACTGGGCTCTTTGGTCAAACCATCATTTTACTACTGCTTGGTGACACACAAAGTGTTCAATGGCTGTGTCTCTTTGTTCTTCCATTCTCACCAGGTTCAAAAGTTGGACTTCCACTATATTATCCCGGTTGCCAAATTCCTGCCTGAATTGTAACACCGGGATTTGTAAGTTAATAGGGAATAATGGGTTTTGGCCATAAACTAGGTGGAATGGGGAAGTCCCTAGGGCTTCCTTTATTTGGATATGATCTACCCAAAGAGAGAATATGAGATTTTGGTGCCAGTCTTGGGGATTTCATTCTAATAGATGTTTGATCACCTCAAGTAAATTTTTGTTGGTAGATTCAGCAACACCATTACCCTGGGGGTAGTAGTTGCTGGAGAACTTTAGAGTGATCTTTTTGTCATAGGTCCATTCAAGTAATTGTGCTAAAGAAAATGCTAAACCATTGTCACATACTATAACAAAGGGCATTCTAAATCGTGTGACGATGTTTTCTTCCAGGAATTTTATGACTACATATGCCATGTTGTTTTTGCAAGGGATCACTTCAGACCACCGGGTGCAATAATCGGTAGCATTCAAGATGTACCAGTGGTTGGTAGATGAATTGGGGTTGATTTCCACAATAAAGTCAAATGCTAATTGGGAAAAAGGTCTAGCTTCAAAGACCGACTACAAAGGCATGGCTGGGTTCTGATCATAATGTGTCATGGTCTGGCAAGTGTGGCATTTCCTAACGTGAGTATAGACATCCTTAAAGATACAGGGCCAATTGTATCCATCCCAAAGGATCTGATGGGAAGTGTCATCAACTAAGCCATGCCTAGTTCCAAAATACCCCTGGAATTCTTTGATTATCTTTGTAGCTTGAACCCTATCAATGCACTAGAGGTACACTCCCTCATAGTTTCTGCAAAAAAGTGTGGCAGTTTTGATCATGAAGTGTAAAATTTTCAATCGCAGGGCGCAATGTTTTTTTGGAGGCAATCCCTCTGGGCATCTATTTTTCAACAAGTACACCAGGTATGTGTACCATGGATCCTAAGTGATGAGCTCCACTGTATATGCCTGACATTCGATGTGTGGAGTCTCGTCTTCCATCGCTCTACATAGTCTGTGGCCTCAGACTATCTTCACGGGTTGTATTTTTGGATCATACTCTTGGAGGATGGCCATCCATTTCCCCCATCTTTCTCCCAATTCACTTTGGATTAGTATAGATTTTACTGCCTGGTCCGGGATGATAGTATGCACTTTGCTCCGGACAATATAATGCCAGAATTTCTTCACGGTGCGAACAAGAGAAAAGGCTTATTTTTCCAAAGGTGAATACCAGACTTCAAATTTCTTAAAGGGGGAGCTCATGAAATCTATTGGTCATTCCTCTCCTCCGACCTTCTGGGTCAAAAATGCAACGACAGAGTGCGGTGAAGCAAAGGAATATATATAAAAGGGGAGAGAATAGTCCAGACTAGCCAAGACTGGGGCCTCCGTTATTGTTTGTTTAATCTAGGTGAATGTCCGCTTTGCCTCTGGGATCCACTCAATTTTAGTATCTGTCTTCATCATTTCATTGAGTGGCTTTACGATTTTAGCGAATCTTGTGATGAACCACTAGACAAAATTGATCTTTCCAAAGAAAGATCTCATTTCCTTCTTGCTTCCAGGCATTTGTAGGTTTACCAGTGCTTCAAATCTCTCAGGGTCAATGGATATACCCTTCTCGGAGACAATATTCCCGAGAAACTTCCCTTCAGTGACCTTGAATATGCATTTCTTAGGGTTGAGGGATATTCCATACCGGCGACATCTCTCACAAATCTGGGCGATGTGGGCGGAATGATCACGCCTGTCCCAGGAAAAGATGATCAAATCATCCATGTAGGTGATTATACACTAGTTCACAAGGCCCTCAAACGCAATGTCCATAGTGTATGCACCCTAAAATGGTCACCTAGACTTTGGGGCCCATTTTATCATTTTATCAATTTATCAAATTTCTGAATCAATGCTTTGGAACATTTTCAATTCAAATCAATTTCCTTGATCAAATTATAATTAATTCAATTATTCAATTATTTCAATATTTCCTAAGGTTTGATCATTTTTATTTTAATTAAAAGATTTAATCTCCCTTTTTATTAAATTCCTCGTATTTAATTAAATTCAATTTCCCCCATTTAATTAAATAAAATTCTTCTAATTTATTCAATTGAAAGAAAACCCCTCTTTTAATTAAATAAAAAAAAATCCCCACTTAAAGCATTTTATTTGATAAAAAATGCAATAAATTAAATGAAAATTAAATAAAAATCTCTTTTTCTTCACATCCTCCTAAGTGCTGGTATTTTTGCCTCTTAATCATAGCCTTTGATTTTTGCTTCTTAATCTCAACCGTTCACTTTCCTTTAAAATGAGACCTCTCCTTCTCATTTTCAATATTAGGTTTTCATAGTATTGTTATGCTGCAGGTTTGGAGAGCAATTTTGGCCGAGAAGGATTTGAGCACTTGAGCTTGGATATTGCAACTTCTCGATTAGATTCATGTTTATTTTCATAGATTAAACTTGCATTTGTATTTCCTCTCATAGATTAATCATGCATTGTTATCATCTAGATTAATTTCTTTTCATGCATTGTTATCATATAGAGTAGATCTCATTTTCATGCATTTGAATCTCTCGTTTCATGGTGTAATTGCATAGGCACTAACTAGGTCAATCTAAGGGCCTCCATTTTACACCTTTGCACTCCATGAATAGAGAGCTATGGATCGATATTTGAGGCCTCATTCTTGAGCAACCTTGGATGAAATGATTCATAGAAGTGTGTCAAAATTTTAGAACACATTTTTGGCGCCCACTGTGGGGCATGACGCTCCTGATTTTCCTTCATTTTATCATATTTTTAGATTTTCTAATCTTTACATGGTTATTTTATTAAAGTTTTTCAAGCCTAACCCTTGTGCAGATTTGCTTGGAGATGAAAACCTTAGATTTTCTAAGATTTGATCATATCTCCCAAACGGCTTGGAGTTTCGGTGTGAAATGTTTTTTGTAGGTTTATGACATATCAGAGTACCTCCAGTAAAAAATTTAGAATTTTTTAAGGTATTTTGGATTTTTTATAATTTTTTCTTTATTTTTCATAAAACATTAAGTTTTAGCGCAAATAAGAGAATTTTTTTGGCAATGTTTACATTTTCAGAAAGGTCTTTAAATTCTACATGGGGTCCATTATTTGAGTTTTAAATTTAAATGCAATATCATAGCTCATTTGGTCGATTTATGAAAACTGGTCTATTTTGAGAAAATGGCTGCCTAGGGCACAAATGAAAAGATCTTTTTAAAATTCTATTATTTTTGGAAAGTTCTCTATTCTTTAATAGTGGTCTCTTTTCTATATTTAGGGTTTAGGATCCGAATTCATGGCATGCAAGTCCAATCTTGTTGACTAGGTCAAAAATTAAAATTAAAAAAAGGGCATTTAATGATTAGCTTGCACTTAATTTTCACATGGTTCAATGCATGATGTGAGTTGTCATTTGAATTATTTGCTGGTTATTATTTCTCCTAACAATTTATTTTCAGATCTAACCCTAGGGTTTGCATAAGTTGAATATACATTGCATATCTTATTTGCTTGTTTGCTTGTCTTGCTTGTTGGAGAGTTCGTGGGGATTGCTTGGACTTGCATGGATAAACAACAAAAAAATTCATGTTGCATTGGATTTGAGGTATTTTTTTGATCTCTATAACATTTGGATTTTGGGAATTAAAATGAACATCTTATGTGTTTAGCTTGAGTGTTTCTTGCTTTCATAGATCACATTTCCAATTGGTGCTCTAAAATGGACCTAGATTTTCTTTCTTGCATACATGTTTCACATGGTAATTAGGCCCTATGAACACTATTTTTGGTGATCTTGAGAGAGTGGGATTCATTCGCTTGTTTTACATGTGAAGCTTTTCTTGACGATAGATCCGCTTGTAGGTAGGGAAGGATTTTGTTTTTGATCTCATTGGTCAACTTGGTTTGGAATTCAACTTTTGGAAATACTTTCTCTCTTTGGGGTATTGGTGTCATTTGTTGTTGTGTGAGCCTTGAATGAGGTAATTTGAAATTAGTGGGTCAATGAATCATGTTTGCTATGTTTTGGTGAGGTGAAGAGGCTAGAGGATTATGCTCTTTTCCCTTTTGGGAGAATCAGAAACTTGGAAACCTTGAATCCAAACTAAGTCCTCATGTGGTCCATATTGTGAGTCTTCCTTGTTAGAGAGGGTTAACCATAGTGTACATTCCCTTTATTGGGTCAACCACGTGGACAGAACCTCAAGCGGTAATAGCCATTTTTTCCATGGTAGTAACAACCGCTATATAAATGTCCTTGTGGAAGAAATATCCACGGGTGTAGTTTCTTGTGGGTTGTCAGATCTCCCTAGCAGCTCCTGATTGATTAAATTCTTGGACTGTGTCAAAACCTCAGTGTGCCAAGATTGGATTTCACCCACTTGAAATTGCAAAAGTTATAGAGTCAAGCCATTACTAAGAACTATAGTGCAACCAACTTTTTCTTTCATAGGACTATGTGCATGATTGGAAAACATTTGAGAACATACACAAATAGCATTCTTACGGAGTAGAAATACTATGACACTATCTATGTTCATGTGCAAGATTGCTTTGTCCCTTGCTCATTGTTTGAAGATATTGACTGTTTGAACTCCTTGATTGCTGTCTTACATGCTTGATTCATGATAAAACCTGTTAATGCATCTAGTTGGTCAATTAAAATGAACAAATCTGAGCTCTCGAGTGATAAAAACTTCAATGTATCTCCCCAAAAGTGCTATGACATGTTGCTCAACATCCAAATGAACTTAAATGATATCAAGTTGCACAAAATGACTATTGGTCTTCTTTCTTCCACATCTCCCATGTCTTCCTAGTCTTCTATTCCCATTCTTTCTCTTCTTCTTTCACGCTTCTTCCTCTTCTTCCTAAGATCTTCACATCTTCTTGATTCTTTTCCTCTTACTATCTAGTCTATCTTCTTCTATTTTCATCTATTCTATCACTTCTATTCTTGATTCCTTCTCTTCTAGAACCACGGATCTCCACTATCTTCTTAGGAAAGGTCTCTTGACAATGGATGATATCAAACTCGTTGATCAATTCATGACATATTGTTCATCCAATGGTCCTTCTAGATGTTACATGAGTGATGAATCCATAGACAAAATAAGACAAAAATCAAATGAATTAGACGTCTTTGCTAGAATCATGTACACGATCATGTTACGATCTCCTTCTTCCAAACATCTTTCATCTTCTAAGTCTTCTCATCATTCTTCATCATCCAAATCTTCTTCCTCTACTAGGTCTTCACATCCTTCTTCTTCATGATCTCATTCTTCTTCTACTTCATCCAAGAGTCATGATTCTCTTAAAAATGCACACCATAATGAGCCACGTGATAATCCTTGTGATATCTCTTCTGTGAAGAATGACATGCCTATTTATGATGACTATGACTTTGATGATCCCGCCTATTGTAATTCTGATGAATTTGATGCCTATTCTGATGATGGCTATTATGATGAAATACATAGAAATGATTATGACACTTCTATTCCTAAGGGTCCTCCTCGTCGTGTGCTCACACTTACTAGTGATGGCGGTTCACAGTGGAGAGATTGTGATGGTGATCCATATGATTTTGATTTTGAAAGAGAATTTGATGAGTTTTATGAACAATACTTCAATGATAGATTTGAGGAAGAGAAAGCTTTTCGCGCTAATTACAAATGTCAATTCTATTCCTCCTCTAAGTATTCTCGAGCTGAAAATAAAGATTTCACTCTCAAGCAAGATCATGTTAATGATGAACCATTTTTTTTAATGATTCCCTTCAATCCTCTACTTCCTCCAATACACATACATCTCCTAAAGTTTCCAAATCTTCCACAAATCCTTCATCCAACAAAAGTCCTAATGCTTTTCATGCAGTTCCCTATAATTATTCTCAAGGGCTACCTCTTAAAGAAACTCAATCTAACCTTCACTTCTCTGCAAATACTTTCAATAATGCTAAACATAAAGAGCCTAAGACTTTATATTCTATAATTCCTACTTTAGCTAATCCTTCCCCATCTCTCCCCAAGTCTCCCATACCATTCCTACATGCTTCCTTGTCCTCAGAAGTGGATCCATGTCAAGAAGAATCTAAAAATGATAAAGAAAAGAACATAAAGAAAGATCAAGATCAAGAAATTTCCATGTATTCTAATGCTCTTTATGATGACTCTTATCCGCGTCATGGTTCTTTTGATCCCTTACACCCTTTCTCATTCATTCCACCCTGTCTTAAGTCTTCTCCTAAGCAAGATAAAGTTACTACTTACACCGTTGAGCTTATTAACAATCAAAATAACCTTACCACACTTGCACTTTCCAAAGATGATACTTCCATTAAGGTTATTAAAAATGGCTCTTTATCTTGGCTCATCTTCTCTGGGGATTTAAGTGAGTGGGGTTTCCTATGAGTGTTCACTATCTTTACCAAATAAACTTCAAAAGATATTTCAGTGTTAGAAATATTTCATCTACCTATACTTATTCCAAACGTTCAAAACATCAACCAAGCTCTAACATGCTACACGAAATACCGAAGAAATACAGAACCATCATTTCATATTTAATCAATAGCGAGGGAAAGGATGGTTTTTAATCTACTTAAAATATCAGAGCAGGGGACATAAATAACATACAACACAAAATACCGTTAATTTGAAGATCAGAATGCTAACAACATCATTGATAGAATCCTTCCTTCTTCATTAACATGTTTCTAGCAAGCACTGGTGCGTACAACAATGGTGGCTCCAGGGGAGCATTTAACTACTGAAAGCTTCTAAAAACTAAGGAGCATTGAGCTTTGCAAGTAAGAACTGAGAAAATCACAATGCTATTAGCTATGGACTACAAAATCATCAATTTCGCCGACCCTTGGAATGAGGTCGGACTTCTTATTTATACACAAACTTTTGACCTAAAACTAACCTAACTTTTTTTACACTCAAGCAATATAATACAATTTCTGATGGCCTATACTACCTGCGCCACACTACAAATACCTTGAGACAGAAAAGGTTTGACATGTCAGAAGAATAAGACAAGAAAATAGGAGTGGAAGAATCAGCCTCGAGGAGAGAGCCAGGAGGAGAAAAGAAGAAATTTGATCCCTCGTGGATCGAGGCTACATGCCTCATTAATGGAAAAGTGGCTCCCTGTCTCTGATGCACTAAGTGTTATGTTGAAGCGGTGCCTTGGGAAGACCACCTGTCAGGACCTTCTTGTTGAGTTGACATGCCTTGTTAGAGTCACCCATTTGTTTGTCTACCAACTTACACATCTCATTCAAAAACACAAATATCCAACACCTAGACAAATTAAAGATTTTAAACAGACAAAATTAAGCATACCAAAGAAAGCAATAAATGAAACAAGAATTACCATCTACATAGTTTTTAGGATGACCAAGTTCATAAATTTTAAATGCTATAGATGCTTCTCTCAACAGTTATGTTAGTTTGCTACCTTACTATATCAGACATACATTATTATATAGAATCTTTTAAGTCTATTTTAAATGCTTGGTTAGTTGCAACAACTTGATATTTTATAACAATGGTTTTCTTTAAGTTCCTTAATCTATGTCACGAACCTTTTAAGTTATTTACAAGGCTTGAATTGTTTATCTTGTTGAGTAGGGATCCCATGTCTTCAACCCCCATTGATTTTTCACAAAGAAAACAAATAATCAACCCTCCATGCATCATATAATTGTAAAAGCAAACCTCTAAGCTCAAACCCTTTGCATCTTAATGCCTTAAACTTCACAGCCAAGACAAAGATTTATAGCTTTCAATACAAAGGCTCATTCTATTAGTCTCTTACGCCAAATTTGAAATGTTGGCCCTATGTGGCATGATTTTAAAAGCCTAAAATAGGTGATGTCAAAGTACGGAAAAATACAACATGCCCATTTGAAGGATCTCACCTCCAGTAGCTCTATCTTCTTTCTTCTCCTCACATCTCTAACGCTGACACGTGGGCCAAAATGTAGTAGAAAAGATATTGATAGCATTTGAATAATTTTGTAGAATACCTTAGTAAAATGTGTTCCTAAAATGATTTGAAGGATAAGCACAAAATAGTTTTGTTTAAACATAAAATGAAAACTTTCCATCTCGCCAATGCAGTTGGTAGGATCTTCACCCAATAGAAGTTTTGATAAAGTTTTAGAAACTTTTAAGTAGATGTAATGGGTGTAGATGTGCCAAAATTGTAAGATACCCACCCATTTAGGTCTATTAAAAAGAAGGCTTTGAAATTTTCAAGAAAACACCATTGGTAGATGCAACGCATATTCACTATACGCAGTGTTGTTTTTTATCGAATGCTTTAGAAACTTTCAGGCAAATGCAACGACATGAGTAAATCCGTATTCAACAACCTAAGCCAACACCCTCCCTGCTATGATAAATTGTGAACTTTGGAACAACGTATGTACATCCATTCATGCAAAATGAAGAAGGGGTTTTGTTTGCCCCAAACCAAAACCATTATCAAGGAAAATTCTCAAGTAGATAAGTAAGTAAAATATAGCAGCACAACAAGTTATTTAAATTGTTAGTCAAGATGCATCAAAGAGATGCCATCTCATGGAATGCAATCTGTTTCACACCTCTTAATAGCTACGCTCATTCTGGCTGAAAAATTAATGGGCTTGCGATCTAGGCTGTCCAATCTGCCAAAAAATTATACTATTCTTGGGGACTACACTAGGAGTGTCGCATCGGTGCCTTTCCAAAAAAAAAGTCTCAGATCTGTCTCGCCAAACCATTTAAACCATTTAATGGAAACCTAAAATTTTTTACAACTTGCATTTTCCCACTCCCATATCAAGAAAACCAGATTTTCGCTGGTTTTAGGCATGAGACAGGTTTTTCCCCGTACTGACGTGAGTGATGTCGCAGGGAAAGCCTATTGGCTAACAAGAATTTTTCTCACAACCAAAATATTCTTTCTGTAAGCTATTAACCACACATTTTCATATGCACTAAATTACCATTTTAGGCATAACACCATTCTCAAAAGTATCTTGTTTGATGCACAATGGGGGAACTTTTATTTTTATTGAAATGTAATAATTAATCCGTATTCTGCATTTATTTTTCTACAAGAGATCTATTTGTCAAGCTCAAGTTTGTAACACATAAGACCTTCCATTTATTTCATCTTTACATTTTGTTCACCAGTTGTAACAACTTTTTTTGGGCCTAGTTTGAAGTTTGCTACAATTCGTTTCATTGTATGTTCTCCCCAAAAGAGTCAAAATATAATTTTAATGAGATAATTTATTTACTTTGCACTACTCACTTTATTAACTACTTGCACCTCCAATTTTAGGTGGTGGAAGGGATGTCATTAATCACTTGATCATTGTTATCCTTATCTTTTATTCTTTCATAGTTGTACCATAATGAGTATGTGTAGCTATAGACGAGTAATTACAAAATATCATTCAATATCATTTTGTATTGAAATAGATGAAATATGAGGTCATGTTAACCTATACACACATCAATTGTCCACAAAATTCTAAAGAATTATACATCTAGAAAAGATAAAAAATTTCTATTAGCAATTTTGACAATTCATGCTTAAATCATAACTTTTAAGATTAATATAAATTTTTAACTAGTGACATGAAATGAAAAAATAAATAAATAATAGACATCTTTGATTGATGTCATAACATAAAATCTTGCATATAGAAACTAGCATGTTATATTGCCATAGATTGTCGAAATTCCAAAGCATTAAAACTAATAGAACAAAAAAGGAAAAAAGGAAAAATGAAAACCTATTTAGATAATTAGTAGTAAAGTTGAACTAGGCCATAATTGTCATTTGGCATTTTAAAATGATTTAACCTTTAAATAAGTAACCTCACATTACTATTATAAAGGTGTATATACATCTTAAATTTTTGTTGAATTAAAATGCATACTAAAACTTTTAAATTCAAGAAGAAACATAATCATTCCAACAATTTAAAGGTCATTGATATGTAATAAACCAATTTTATTTTGGTAAAAATGGTGGAAGGAATAAGTACTTCAAAATTATTAGAAATACTTATAACCACTTCAAATCAAGATAAAGAGTTCCAACCATTTTCTATGTTTGATTAGTAATTTATTGTGCTTTTGTTTTTCCCTTTTAAGAAATGTATCTTATAAAGGAGCACACAAAGTTTCTTATACATGCCCACATTTATGTTGAGTTGTAAATGTATCAAACACAAGATTGAAAAAATATAGAATTGAGTAATGAAGAAAGTATTTTGTCCAATCTACTATCAAGATTTGTTGAAAGAAGAGAGTTAAATCTTGTGGTTCAATAAAAGTTAGATGCATCAAATTTTTTAATGAGAGTAAACAACAATTGTATTTTGCCATAAGAAACATTGGCATAAGAAACCTTTTCAAACTAGCATTGCCAAGTATCAATGTCTGTTGTGTCATGGTCGACAAGGTCTCCCTCCCCTGTGCAGAATGAGGGCCCTTCTTACACAATCAACGGTCCCCTCCCCCGTACGGGATGCGATGAATCCTTCCCCTGCGGACACAACTCTTCCTGCTTGTGCAACCATTTATGCAAGCACTTCTCCCCCTGTTCCCTTTGCTACATGATCCTCTTTTCTACATTCATCCTTGCTGGTGCAAATTCATCCTTCTAAAGTGCAACCTGTTCCTTCAGTCCGCCCTGCCCTGTCTGGGGATGTGGGGAAGTCTTTGCTTGATAAGGTGGTGACAGGTTCTCTTTCTATCTGGGCTTTGGGTTTTGCGGTGTCTGAGGGTCTGGAGGAGTCTTTTGCTAAGATTGTGTCCAAGCCAATGGTGGTTGAGAATGAACCTTGGGTTTCTACTCCTATTCCTGTGTGGTTCTATCTTGGTCAGGCTTTCTTCTGAGGCTGAAGGGAATTTGGAGAAAATCACATAGATTGATTTGCCACTTTCAGGGTTTCTAGCCTAGCTTTCCCCTATTGCATGAATGAGTCACTCGTAAATGGGAACCATTGCTATGAGGTACTGTTCACATCTTTGCTATAGAAAAGGGTTTTTTAATTGTAAAGTTTGATTTTTCTGAGGATAGAACTAATATCCCGTATGATCAATTTTGCTGGGAGGATGAAAAATTTATGCTTATGGTAAAGCCCTGGCACCTAGATTTTAATCCTTCATCTAAATTCTTCAGTAAGATCCCTATATGGGTTAGACTCCCTAACCTCCCTCTTCATCTCTAGAAAGACTCCATCCTTGAGGAAGTGGGTGAGGCTTTGGGGGACTTTTTGATGTTCAATCATGATTCTTTCAACATATATCATTCCACTTTGCTCACATTTTAGTCGAACTTGACACTTCGAAGGGTCTCCCAACTGAAATCAAAATTGAATCAACCTTAGGATCTTGGATCCAACAACTTGACTACGAGGGTATTCCCTTTAGATGTCATAAATGTTTTAAGATTGGCCACATTTTAGCCCAATGTGGCATGGATTTCAAGAAAAATAAAATTTCTCCCTCTTGGTGGAAGGGTGCTTCCACATAACATTACACAGTTATGAAAAGCTCCTCTCAGCTGGGATGAAGGATGATTCTATTCTTCCTCCAGTAGCCCCTGCTGGGTCTTTTGTGGTTACTAGTCTTGTCTCTGTGTTTTCTGGAGCTGCTTCTGGTCTTTCTCCGTCGGTTGTTGCTGCTAGTGGTTCTATGCCCGCTGGAGCTGAACCTACTCCTTCTCCATTGGTTGCTGCTGGTGGTGGGTCTGGGGGCGCTGGTTCGGTTGGTCCTGCTAGAGTTTTGGGTCATACTAAATCTAGTTTGACATATCCTTTGACTATTAGAACTTTGGTTGGGGATAAAGAAGGCCCTGTGCTCGATGTGTCGCTACGAGATTCTTTTCCACTGCTGGGTGTCAGGTCTTCAGTTTTGGATTCTTTGTGCTGGCAAGATGAGGCTGCAAGAGTTGAAGATAGTTGGGTCACTGTTAAAGGGAAATTTTTTAAGAGGTCTTCTTCTTCTTTTGACATGACCTTTCGGTCCCATAAGAAGGGGAAGGAAGGATAGTTCTCTCTCTTCCCGCTGTTACTCTCCAATGTTTCATTTTTTGTAGCGAGTTGGGAGTGTTTTTTTGCATTTTTGGTGAGGGTGTTTCTCTTAGGCTTTGGTTGTTCTATTTTGTCTTCAGAACTCTTATTTCTCTATCATAAGTTCCTTTTGTGTATAGGGTTTTGGGGCCCCTTCAAAACCCATTTTTACCTTAATAAAAAACAATTGTAGTTTGCCTAAAAAAACAAATTAATTTATTTGTAGTAGTTAGTATTTTCAATAGATAGTCCATAATATCCAAAGATACATAAGAGTGAATGAGCTAAAGTACATAGGGCTTTTAGGCTACTACTCCAAAGTGTTGAAGTGGAAATATAAAATTGTGTAGTTTATTTGGGGAGATTGAGGATGGACTAATCATAATTAATGTTTTGTACAAGTATTGACAAAAGTTCAATATTTTCTAATAATTGATTATGAGTGAGGGCACAAGTCTTGATGACTAGTGGTTGCATAGTTACCGAAGTATAGAAGAATAGACATAAAAACAAGTTTGAAACAAAAGGTATTGAATTGATTTCTTCTACATTAAAATTCAATAGTTAAAGATTGAAGAAACATAAATTTACAACAATTACATGTGATAAATTAGTCCAAGGAAAAACTATATTGTGGACCTTTTTGGAGGAGAAACAACTTGTGCATAAAATGTAGATCATAGGACTCTTTGCATGCCTTGCAATGACAAAAGAAATCACAAGGATAACTCTTAATGATTGTAAACCAAAAGTAACTCTTAATGATTGGAGACCAAAAGAGACAAAACTAAACTACACAACTTTTTTTTTTGCATGGATAGAACTTGAATTAGAATTTTAGAGAAAATTCTTCTTTGCAATTATAGAAATCTAATATTAAAAAATAGATTTTCTAGATATAATCATGCCTAGGATTGCTTCTAAAAGGATTTTGAATCATTAGAAATTGATGCAATTGTAAAGACGTTAATTCTATTTGTTTGTAAAAGGATCTCTAAAATGTAGCATCTTTGTTTTTGTTGTAGTAACATATACAAGTAGTTTTAGAAAAGAATGTAATATATGAAAATCATGTTAGTACTTAATTGTATCATAAAACCTATTCAAGTAATCAACTATACATGAGAGGACCACCTATTTGAAAAATAAGTTTTTTGTTATTTTATACAGTCTTCTAAAATTTTAGAATGTCATGCTAATCCTTTGTCATGTGATGTTTGAAGTATAAGAACCATTATATTGACACAAAAGAGTCAAGAAATATGTTGAAGAATGTGTAAGGTTTGTGAAAAAGAATGTAATAAATTTTAACATATGAAATGGTTCATTTTTGCTAACCACTCTACATGAAAGTAGTATTGACCACTATTGCATTTACAACATTATGAATAGTTGACATCCATTCAATCCTCAATATTTTTTCTCGAGAAAATGTCAGAAAAATAATCCTAACTATAAAAAAAGAAAAATAAATGAAAATTAAAAATTATATTAACATAAAATTCCAAAATATCTCTACTTAAAAAATAAATAGATATAGAATTATCTTATAATAAAATAGGACACATCAAAAAATGATTGAACCACATACAATTTTCCAAAAAAAAATCACTGAAAGCAGGACATGTGACTTCCACACGATATTGCACAAATTGTACTGTAGTATTAACGACGCTGATAAGAAAAAATGAGTAGACTTCACAAGAAAAATATGACAATACCTTACCAAAGTAAAGTAGAAGTGAAAAAATAATATGTACCAAAACCATCTGCTTGTAGTTGTGACTTCCATTTACTTATAAAAATGAGAGGTAAATTATGCCTCAACGATGTGAGGAAGCACATTCTATCTTTTTTTGTTCCACATCTACTTGCAGAGCTTACTTCATGTTGTTGCTAGTTTCATGCTATTCCAATCCAATGCATTGAGAATAGTCATTTCCTTATGAAGCACATCTTGTAAAAAATATTTGAAAGTAAAGTTTGTTTAAGGTATTTCTTCTAACAAAGCTTGCTTAGAATTATATTTATTTTGGGCATTAATTTATGACATATAGTCTTCTATTGGTCTTGGAATTGTTTTTACAAGGATTTTTCAATCATTGAAAAATATACTTTATTTTCAAATTGGATTATGAAAAAAGTTTAAATTTTTTTATTGTCAAAGCCAAATATAATATTTGGTGCACTTTGATTGACACTAGCTCAAACGTTTGTGACATCTAATGAATTTTAAAGACCATTTAACTTGTTGATGTAAGCCCCATTTGTTACCATTCCTATATGTTCGCAACCTAAGTGCTTGGGTGGGGTTACTTCAAAAGTAAAATCTTGCATCTATAATTGTCTTGATGCAGTCATAGCCAAAGTTTCCCCAATGGAGATGGTCCAACCATGCAACAAGAGTCAAACAACATAAACAACCAACTCAAAAACAAGAATAAACAATCAACATGCTATAATAGATCTTCACATTATCACAACTCTAGTGTTTAGATTACAAACTTTTGGCATACATGCCTGATTACAAAATTTTTTTAGACATAAGTACAACATGATTTCCAAAACCAACCTTGAAGTTTGCAACAACAAATGATCCAAAACCAAGGAACGACACTAATAACTTAGAAACTGGAAAACATGAACATAACTGAAAAGAAATATTTTTGGGTGATGCAAGATTGCCAACAACCCAAGGATGCTCCTTCAACAGACACCCCTTGGTGAGAAGAAGATGTCCATAAGAGGAACTTATGAACATCTTATAGGATTCAAGATATAAATCCCATACTCATTCATAACTCAAATTTCTTCTTTATCTGCAACTTTATGCACTTCTACTCTTCCTTCTATCATATCCATCAACTTACTTTGTTCTGCACTTACTTTATCCTTCCCCACATTAGTTTTAGATAGAAAATAACTATTACTACTACCTCCTTTCTTTCACACACTTGATTTACCTTTTCCACAAGACTTTGCCTAATCAATAACCAAGGTTTTCTGCAACTTCACTTTACCCTTCTTGTTATTTGATACTAATTGGTTCTCAGATTCGCCTTCAAGTCTATTATTCATATCCATACCAACCTCTGTATTTTTATTTTTCAAACAATACTCTTCACAATGCTTAGATTCCTTGCACTTCTCCCCCCTTCCTCTTTTAAGAGAACCACAGTTTAAAATTCTTCCCATCCTTTTCTATTGTGACCAAGTTACATTTGCATCATGGATAACTCCCTTATCATATTGCCAAGGTCTACTAAAAAGAACATGACAAGCACTCATAGATACCACGTCACATAATACCTTGTCTTTGTAAGGGCCAATGTTGAAGTTCACCAAACATTTCTTTTTCAACTCTACCATGTGATTATTTTGAAACCAAATTATCCCATATGGACAAGAATGTTTAAACATATTCAAGACAAGTTTTTCACCATCTCTTATGATACCAAATTATCAGTATTACCACTATCCGTGGAATAACCTTACAACATTTACCTTTTGACTTGCAAACAATCCTAAACAAATTCCTCCTTTGTATAGGTTCAACTTCCTTCTTACTCAAAATGATTCTCCTAAGCATAAAAGATTCTCCCATCTTAGGTTCTATCATATTCTCCATAAGTTCACCAGTAGTTTGCTCCTCATGTGCCACAAGATTTTGTTTACCCAAGCTTTTACTAGATCCTTTAGAACACTGAAAATATCTATGTCCCATGCCACCACATTTGAAACAAGTAAATTTAAATTCCTTGCTACCACTTCCTCTCCTTTGTGTCCTCAGATCAGGTTCCTCTCCAATGATCTACTTCTCTTTACCATTTTCTACTTGCTCGATTCTCCTTTCCTTGAGGATTACTCTGTCTTCTCCTTAACTTGTCCTCCACCCTTAATGCATATTGATAAGCATTCCCTGCTGCAGAAATCCACAACATACTCAGCTCATCTTGAATATTAAATCTCAGACCATTAATATATCTAGACACCTTTTCCTTGGATATCTCTTGGTGTCCATATCTTATGGTTTTCTTGTAGAATTCCACAATATATTCCCACTCATGTCCTTATGCTTCAAGTTTTGCAATTTCTTGAATAATTCCAATTCATAATCCTAAGTAATGAATTTAGGCTTCAATCTAGAAACCATTACCCCCCATCTAGTGATCTTCATTTCAAAATTTTCCTCTCTATCTTTCTGGAACTCTTTCCACCATAAGGCAACTTGACCCTTCAACTTAGTCTGTGCTTGTGTGCTAAAATGTTGACATATTTCTATGAATCATTCCATCCAAGGTTGCTCAAGAATGAGGCCTCAAATATCGATCCATAGCTCTCTAGTCATGGAGTGCAAAGGTTTGAAATGGAGGCCCTCAGATTGACCTAGTTAGTGCCTATGCAATTACACCATGAAATGAGAGATTCAATGCATGAAAATGAGATCTACTCTATATGATTGCAATGCATAAAAGAAAATTAATCTAAATGATAACAATGCATAATTATTCTATGAAAGGAAATACATATGCAAGTTTAATCTATGAAAATAAAAATGAATCTAATCTATATGAGTAGCCATGGATGCAAGAAGAAGACACGAAGAGAGAAGTTGCAATATCCAAGCTTGAGTGCTGAAATCCTCCTCCAAAATTGCTCTCCAAACCTGCAGCATAACAATACTATGAAAACCTAATATGAATGATTGATTATTGATGATTGATGATTGATGATTATCAAATGAGAATGAACGATTTCCTTATATAGGAACGTGAACGGTTGAGATTAAGAGGCAAAAAGAATTAATCAATGGTTGAGATTAAGAGGCAAAAACCCACCACTTAGGAGGATGTGAAGAAAAAGGGATTTTTATTTAATTTTCATTTAATTTATTGCATTTTTCATCAAATAAAGTGCTTTAAGTGGGAATTTTTATTTATTTAATTAAAAGAGGGGTTTTCTTTCAATTAAATAAATTAGAAGAATTTTATTTAATTAAATGGGAGGAATTGAATTTAATTAAATAAGAGGAATTTAATTAAAAGGGAGATTAAATATTTTAATTAAATAAGAGGAATTTTATTTAATTAAAAAGGAGATTAAATCTTTAAAAAAAATAAAAATGATCAATCCTTTGGAAATATTGGAATAATTGAATAATTGAATAAATTACAATTTGATCAAGGAAATTGATTTGAATTGAAAATATTGCAAAGCATCAATTCAGGAAATTGATAAAATGATAAAATGGGGCCCAAAGTCTAGGCGACCATTTTAGGGTGCATACATTTTCCCCTCTTTGACAAATGTGTGGTTGACTCAGGAACACATGTAGTCAAAGAATGCAGTTGAAGTGTGAGGTCGACTTGGGATCACAAAACAACTCAGACGTGTGGTCGATTCAGGAACACATCTGGACAAAAATAAGCACAATTAAAAAAGACAAAGTCAACACCGACATAAGTAATTGACATGTCAAAGATAAGAATCTCAAGCAAGATTGATATAATTGATAAAGCTGAATCAAGGATTGAATTTTGATAGGTACTGCCCCCTCGTGATCAAAATCAAAATGAGATAAAGGAGAAACAACAAATTGATAAATTTGATCAAATCGAACTAAAGATAAGGTTCTTGATGTAAGATGAAAGATATAAAGATCAAAAAACCAAGGTAGATCATTAAGCATGAAAGATTATGCCCCAAGGTTGAATTAGAAGAAAAGAAGAAGAAGAAGAAGAAAGAAGAAGAAGAAAGAAGAAGAAGAAGAAGAAGTGGGGTGAAAGCGAATGCAAGATAGAAGTTTGGAAGAGGTGGAAAGAAATGGAGAGAAGAAAGAGAAATTGCCTAAAGAAAGAGAATGCCCCAAAATCAATCAACTGTTTAAGATAGAAAATTTTGATTGAGATCACGAAAGAAGATAAGGAAATAAAGATGAGAACGTGATCACAATTGATTAAAAGTCCACAGAAAAGATGAAGAAAAACCCTCTCAAAATCATAATGCAGCCTAAAAATGCAAATTAACATGAAGTTTAACAATGCAAGCTACATGAAAATGCAAAGGCGTACTTGCAATAGAGAAAAAAACATAGGATCTTGTGTTCATCATTCATAAGAGAATGTAAAGGAACTTATTTTCATCATTGGGCCATTATTAACGGACATCAGAAAATCACACAATCATCACTAGTCACAAGCGCAACCATGAAGATATGAATGTGATTTATATTGGATTGGAATGTGGAAAGATTCTAACATAAGCATCAAAGACATAAAGGTCAAGATGACTATGATTTTAGCTTACCCAATTTAATATAGAAAAACCATACTCGCATCAAGGCATAGAGGCCAAGATGACCAGTAGAACAGTTATGCAAAAATAGTGAAGCATAAAGTAGGAAGCAAATAAAAGCATGCCCCATGCCCCAAGTCCTCTAGCTATGCATCACAAAGAGACTTGTTAGACACGAACATTGAACGAAATTCAATAACAGTCAGCACACAAAGAAAAGATCATGACATAGCTCAAGCATTAAGTGTTGTGTTTAAAAATTTAAGTGTGTTAACTGATACTGAGTTTCGAGAATAAGGATTGAATGCTTGCAAGAAGATAAAACCACATGAAAAAATGGAGTAAGACCAAACTGATAAGTGTTGAAAAACACTCGATGTCAATGGTTGTATTGAAAAATACAGTTGGGGGTGGTATTAAAAAACACCATTTGTGAGGCGTCCTAAAGACAAACGCATCCAAGAGACCAAAGCTAATACAGTTATGCCCCCTAGAAAAATACAAAGACCAATTCCAAACCAAGGCAACAAGGACAAGGCATGATGGAGAAAGGCTAAGTGTCGAGGACACATGCTAAGAAATAGGGGTGCAAAGGCCTCAAGTAGCGCCCGTTTCCAGGTTTTCACCGCTTGGATTTTATTACAAATTTTTCATTTTTACTTTTTTCATTTTTTTTCTTTTTCTTCTTCTTTTTTTTCAGGACTTTTTATAATTTTTTTTAAATTTTTGCTACCAAGGTGCCTATTTCTAGGTTTTCACCAAGGCACTTTTTCTATTTTTTATTTTTTTATTTTTTTGTATTTTTGGAATATATAATTTTTATTAGATACGTCAAAGCGCCTATTGCTAGGTTTTCACTAAGATGATCATTTTTTCAGGATATTTTTCTGATTTTTAGAATTTTTGACAATATATCATTTTTTAAAATTTTTTCAGGATCAATAATTATGTACAAAGGATGCCCCCAGACAGAATGGACATCAAACTCTCAAGCAAGATCACACTACGTAGTCCCAATATTTAGCAATGAGGAGGATAAGAGGGATTAGCAAGTTGGTGGAAGAGATGGAAGACATGAAAATGAAGGAGAATGAAGGGAAGAAATCCTCAAAGGCAAACTTTTCAAGAGTACCCAAGCTAGGAAAAAGAAAAGAAACATCATGTAAAGCACATTTGGGCAAGAAATGAAATGCCAACATAGCATAAGTCACAAAATTGTAATGCAAAAGTAGGAAATGATGTAGCCCAAAGGAGGAGACATGTCAAGAGGCTTCATAGCACCGTGTTTTACTCTCTTTTTTCTCTTTTTTTAAAACTTTTTTTTATTAGATCAAGACCAAAGGGGAAAAAGATAGTGATACACGAAAATGAATGGAGGAAGATAGACATGAAGGCTAAACATGAAAGGAATGAAAGAAAGATCATCGTAAGATAGCTCACAAGATAGCCCAAATGTTCATGTATAGATCAATATTGTCAAGATCAAAGAGAGAATATGGAATGGATGAAAGATGTAGAAGAACTACGCATGATGCCTGATTGCTAGGTTTTCATCATGGTACCTATCCAAGGCACCACAAGGGAGTGGTTTTAACCATATGAAAAAATTATTTCTCTTTTTTTTTAAAAAAAAATTCTTTTTTTTTAATTTTTTTAATTATTAAATTTTTTTTAATTTTTTTTTAATTTTTTAATTTTTTTAATTTTTAGATAATGCTCTTTGAAAGGATAAACCATGATATGCCAAGGATTCAAATTGATATTCTCAAAGATGCTGATAGGGAAAGGAAGATGAAAGAGAAAAAAGGGAGGATAAGGTTTTATGCAAAGCGAGTGAGGTTGGAAGATAGGAGGAATAGACAAATGAGCAAAAATGATAGAAGGTAGAAGGATAGTGAATGGAAGGATTGTGAAAGGGTGGATGGAAAGGAAGGATAGATCAACATCAATACACACCTTGAAGGGTGGCGAGAGGATGGAGGAAATATGAATGAAGGAATACGTGAAGGAATATGGTGAATGGATAACAGAGGTTGCCTTTGGAAGTTTGAATTTCAACTTCACTTCTTTTTCAACATGAGACTCTTTCAAGAGAGACTTTTGAATCCATATAGTCTTAGGATTTTCATTTCTTTTTGATGATTTAGAGAGAATATCTTCAATGATGGATTTTGGAACCCATACTTGTCTTGTAGTTTTATTCTTAGATATCTCTTTTGACTTTATTCCCCCATGTCGATTAGAGGAGACATGGTGATC
>MU225389.1:424109-465779 GCA_018584345.1 Thuja plicata
TATATATATATATATATATATATATATAATTAAATAAATAACATACAATATTAGTAAACTCAAGAATATTTTTGAGCTTGTCATATACAACAATAAAATTTCATAGGGTACTCTTAAATTCTTTGATGGGTTCATTTATTTAGAGAAATTAGACTCATCTAATAGTAAATTGACACGAAAAATTCTAGCTTTCATAGAAAAGTAAAATTATCTAACTTGTTGAATACTAACTTAGATAACTTTTGGTTTAGAAGAAATTTAACAACATTATGTAATTGTATAGACCTTTAAAGATTTTTAAATTGTCCAAAATTTATTTAAAGATCTAAAAATCAATTTTTTTTTCTATTGCATTTTTATTTATTCATTCTAAAGATTTTCCTAGGACCTTAGTTGCATCACTGGTCATTTATGCATATTTTATACAAGTCATAATTTTAGTAAGAATAGATTGGTATATGAGATTTTTTCAATGTCTACAAATCATCTATATTTGAGGGCTATAATCTTTAGTCTTAAACATGTTAAGGGTGATACTCCTCTATGGATTAAAAAAATTAGTACATTGTAGGTGTTGGATTTACCAATAAACAAATTTGGGGAATAATTCCTTTTGTCTAGAGGGCTTAGAGGTATTTAAAACTTGGATTTTTATAATTGAGTATGAATATAATTTATGAAGATATACACCCAATCAAATATAAAGAATCAAGTTATGACTACAATATATACTAGCAACAAACACTATACTACATGTATCACACAATAATTTAAGAAGAGAAATACCACAAAACATTAGAAATATTTCTCAACTAAAGTTGCTAAATTTGAGTGGAAACTAATTAGAAGATGTGATACCAAATCTTTGGATAAAATAGAACCTTTGAAGTAGTCTCAAAATTTCTAGAGTGAGGAAATATTCAATGCTTAACTTGAGCTTTTAGAATGCATCCTTAAACTATCTCAGTGGATAAATACTTGAAGAAACACAACTTATGAATTTTGGTTATAGATTTTACTAACTTAACACATCTATGTGAGTGTCCTTTAAGAGTTCCTTTAGCTATATAAAATTTGAGCAAACTACTATATATTAAAATAAAAGAACTTGTGCCAATGATTGTCGTAGAGTTTGGATTCAGGATAGACTGGGTGGAGTAAAATTAATAGTTGTATGGTGGTACAAACTCGCATGTTTCATTAAGGCCTTAAAATAAGAAGCTTATGATTAGTTATATATTCCAAAGGTTAGATTTGACATTTGAATTACAACTCTTATTTCTCCTTTCACTCATCCATCGATTAGTTTCTTCGTCTATTACTCAAAGTTAAAATATTTTTATTTCCTATATCTAGTAGTATTAATTATCAGATGTTTAATAGAAAGGTGCTATGTTTTGATATACGGGTTTGTTTATTTTGATTTAGTATTTGAATAATCGTCTATATTATTTAAATTATTTCATTTATTTACTCAAATTTAAAACATTTTTATTTCATCTAATTAGTAGAAATACTCATTGACAGATTTAATAGTAAGTTGTGTTGGTTGTTGTTGCATTAAAGGATCAACATGTTAATGCCCAATACAACCACTAGACTTATACAATACGAGAGGAAGTTGAGTCATATCACGAACCCAAGCGCTGCACTGCACATCACAAGGAGACCAAGGGCACACATCTTTCAACAATCCCCTTGATGCAAGCATGAGGTTCAAACTAGTGACCTAGGCTTTGATACTAATTGTTGGTTTTCGTTTCACCAAAAGATCAACTTGCTAATGCTCGATACAACCACTAGAATTATAGAACACTAGAGGTTGTTAATCCATCTCACAAACCCAAGCGCCACACTGCACATCACAAGGAACCCAAGGGAAGACACCTTGCAAGAAGTTATTGTGTTCTAATATACTTGAATTTGTCTACTTAATTTAAGACTTGAGAAACTATCTAATTTTTTAAATTGACAATATAAGATTTTTTTTAATCAATAAACTAGTAGTGGGGAAAGAAATTTGTAAAAATTTTTGTGATAGCATTTTGGGGAAGAATATCATGTGTAGATAAACAATGGTGAATGTTTTGATTAAGTAAAAACAGGTTTTGAAAGGACCCGAAACCTTTTACAAATAAACAACAAAAGATAGAGCGTTAAGAGAACAAATAAACTACTATGAAACACATCTAACACACCAAAGGGAACTAACAATCATTCCCACAAGAATGAGACCGAGACCAGACCAACAATCCACAATAGAGGGCAAATAGGAAAATCATTTAAGCCCACCCTTATGTGACCATAAACTCATATCAAAAAAAGGCTTGGGAGAATTAAATTTCTTTCCTTTAACTGTTGTTCATCCTTCCTCCACCTTCTTAGCTGCATTCTGCCAAGCCAAAGAATTAGCAGAAGATCCCACAACTTGAGAAGCAAGGCTAGCCACACCAACATCCATAGCTGGGACAAGGAAATCGTCACCACCATTCCCCAAATCCCTCTAGAGAATCATGTGCATCATAAACCACAACACCAGCAGGCAGGACAACTGATCAAGAGACAACATCAACAATCCGGTCAAGAACAACAGCCGCAGCACCCGAAAGGACAACATCAATTGTCTGAACCAAGACAACATCAGTATAATCAGTAGTAGTGTGATCATCCTACGAGGGGAAACCATCCATACCCCCATCCTTAGAAACTTTTTTAACCGTATAATGGTGGTCAACAACGCTCACCCATCAAGAGGGCGCTTTCTTCAATTTTACCCTATCTGATAAATATTGGGCAACAATATGACTAGTCTTGTGGAACTTTCTACATCTGAATAGGATTCCCTCTTAATCTAGAGTCTGGATCCAAGAGCCCATAGGAGAAGCCAAAGTCATCTTCTCTAGGAGCCCCTTAGAAACATCAACCTCCACTAGGATACGAGCATACATCAGGTGAAAAATGTCAGAGGACATCAAATCAACCATTTGAAAAATCCCCAATAGCCTCTCCCATAGATTCCAGAATATAATCCAACCAAAGATGCAGAGGAAGATTCAGAAGCCTCACCCATAAGGGTATTTTATTAAAAGACTCAGCAAGAGGATCAAAATCTTGATGCCAAGGTTTGGCCATAAGGGGGAAACGGTCCTCCCAAGTGAAACAACTATCACACAAAATAGTGTTCCTATCTTTAGCATTGTCAAACTTTGCAATAAAAAAACCCTTTGCCATGGGGAATATATGAATAATATCATATAAAATAGGCTCCTAGTGTTTGGATATCCATGCATGCAGGTCCGATAGAGAGGGCCAAAAACCCCTAAATATAAAGATATGCAATGGTGAATGTTGAAGCTAAAGGGAGCAAGTGATAGAGATAACAAGTAATATGTTTCATGAGTGAGCATTGATTCTGGTCACATTTATTATAATATATTTTTATTTTATTTTATGGATAAAAATATGAATATTTATTTTATAATTTAATAATCTCTATAGATAATTGTAATAAAATTTAACTTAAATTGAATTATGATTAAAAGTATTAGGATATGTGCAATTGTGTAGGTTATTTCATTTAACACAATCAATTGAAGTGATTTGTATATTTTTTAATTATGACATCCACTAACATTCAAATTTATTAGAGGTGAAATAAGAGAAGTGTAAGAATCTAAAAAAGATGAATAACATAGAATACCTAATGTAAACAAATAGAAATAAAATTGTGAATCTAAATGATACAAGATTTAAATAAAAACATTGAGTTAGCCACCAAGAAAGAATTGCAAATGCTAAGGAAGAAAAATAGCATTATAAGATTGCAATAGAAAATCTATCGAATGCAATTATAAGAAATTGAATGGAATAACAAGACTGACTAGGAGTGAATGCATATAGAAGATGAGAGAGGGGAGAGGTGGAAAATATGACCAATGGGAAGAGTCTACCACAATAGCCTAAAATAGGAAAGTGTAACTTGCATGGAAGATGTCAACACATTGCACCTAATCAATAAAATAATCACTTTATTAATTCTAAGAAAGCTTAATCAAAAGTGTTGGAAAAAACCTAGGACTCCCTTAAGGGAAACTTAGATGGGTGAAAGGATGATGGCGACTAGAAAATGAGGAAATATTAGGTACGTATGTACAATAAGTCTCCCGCAAAGAGAAGAAGACCCCCTCAGAGAGAGAGAGAGAGAGAGAGAGAGAGGCTGGAGACACCTGTAGCACTCCCAAAAAATCTTGTAAATGAAAGAGCTTTGGGCAGTGAGCTTGAATGCATGTGCATTCCCCATTATTGCAGTAATATGTTTATATTTATAACATGGTATTTAATTATTGTGGGTAATCAACCCCACCATGGTTTTTTCCCTAACAAGGTTTCTGCAATAAAAATATCTGTGTCAAGCATTGTGGACATGTTTATGATTTGTGAATGCTTCTATATTTCATGGTTTATTAATCATATCTAATCTTAGGAGTTAATGCTTGAAGGTTTTGAAGGGTTAGGGTTTTGAAGTTGAAGTTTAGGAACAACTAATTCACTCCCCCTCTCTTAGTTGTTCTCTATCATATTATCAACAAATATTTCATGTAATATTATGAGCATTCTATTTTTAGTTGGTTAATAAACTTGCATATAACCATTCCTTTATTAACCACTACTACTTTCATTAGAAAAGTAATGTTTACTTTTTTTTTGTATGGGTAAATACTCTCATTATTTCTTTTTATTCTTCTCGCATGATTACTCATATAAATTTTTATGAGAAATTTTTTAGTGTTCATCATTATCTATTTTTTATCCTATTCACAATAAGGTATTATTTCGCTATGCAATAAAATTTAACACTTACATATCCATTTTTTTATCCTATTCACAATAAGGTATTTTTTCGCTATGCAATAAAATTTAACACTTACATATCTATTTTTATATTACGTCCCCTTAAGTCTTTGACATGTTTAAACTTAAGTCCTTCAAATATACAAAGGTCTGGTTTCTTATTTATTTCTATTCAACATTTGATAATCAATTAGAATAAGTAGTTTAATTTTTTTTTTTTTAATATATATTATTAGTATTATTTGGTGCTTTTAATTTTTACACATTTTTATTCCTATGTGCAGGTGACATTGGATTATAGAAAGAGTTTTGAGTTTTCTACTATTTTTGGATCAAAACACACAAAATAGATGATAATATATAGACCAGAGATAATATAATGGCTTGGAAACGATTAAGAGCTACCAAGATTACTTTCTACTTTCTTTTTCATATGTCAATTTGATTCCTAATACTCATTTTGATATTCATATTTTTGTAATCAATTAGTTTCTATTTGAAATTCCCAACTTTTAGTACTATTTTTATAATATTATTTGATAAATTAAAATGCATTTTGAATAAAGTTATTTAACTTTATCTTTAAAAAATACAAGAAAAAATATTCTTTAAAGCTTTATCTTATTCATAATGTTTTGGAAATTTTTATAAACTCAAAAGTAAGATTCAATTTTAAATCATCATAGCATGGTGATCAAAAAAATCGTTCAACTAACACTAGTTTACACTAAATCAACCCTTATATTAGTATATTTAATTCACTCACACACACATTACACTGTTTTTTATAATTAATACAAGAAAATTACTTAGTTTTGAGAGTTGCAAAATATATAATCTATTCTAGTTATGAATTTATGTGATTTGGTGTTGGAATCAAGTTTAATTAAATAAATGATTTTTGAAATAAAGTTAATTAATTACTTGTTGATAGTCAATTCTTTTATTTGAATGCATGATTTTATTTTTAATTTTATGACAATTGATAAATTGTTTTCAATAACAGAGAGTAGATATACATAATCCATGATAGTTTTTGTATGCTATTTCTGGATTTAATTGTATGAGAATTTTTGCATCAATGTTTCGGATCACACTCTGTGATCCATCATCGGGATGAAAGAGAGCACAAAGACTATGATCCAAAAATACTCACACAATCAAATCGAGAAACAACATATAAAAAATTATATCAAATTTATTTTAATAAAAGTATTAAAATATTCATCATTTTATAAATTTAAATATTCAAATCTATATTTTTTTAATTTTACATCAAATTTTTAATAAAAATGGGTACTATTATTTATTTAATTTATAAAATCAAATTTGATGTACGTATACATGAATGGTTAAATGGAACTTTAAATTAATGTACAACCATTTGGGATAAAAATGTACTTCATGGTAGATATGACAAGGTAAGATCATGTAGACAAAAGAAAAAGTTAAATACAAGGTTATAATGTTAAAAATAATTCATACCCTAATGAGATGTAATGATTTTAGATCAAATAGTAAATGATAGACATTCTTTAAACAATAAATATATATCATTGAAGAATCATAAAATAAATAAACTATCAAGATACTTAGATATGCATACTTAAATAAATAAACTATCAAGATACTTAGATATGCATACTTTATTTATACATAATGAAATATAACACTCAACATAATTATTTTAATTGCATACCATGGGAGTGGATTGTGAACTATTGACACCCCTTGATCAACTGCCAAACTAGAATACCCTCCACAAGAGAGAATGACAAGATTAACTTGTTTTTATTATGGTTGTTTGAATAAATTATTGACTATGAAATGTATACAAAATGTCTTTCTTATAAAGATAAGGATTAGAAATGATTGTGACGTGTCTTAAGCCTATATTATGAGAATACTAACTCAACAATTATATAGGACTTAAAAATTAAATTGTAAAATTGTGTAGAACAACCTACTGATTTTTTTTTTTCAAATTGAGTAAATTTGTAGCAATTTGAAACAAAGATTTCAACACAATTACTTCATAATCAACATAATTATCAAAATATTTTTTTTCTACTAGGGTTTGTTTATAATTCTATGATAGTCTTAAATACATTAATGACTAATTTGTCCTTATCTTCAATCCTTCCTTCACAAGTTCTATCTAGTTATTCTATGCACAACTATAGTTTCCTTGTCTCTAATGTTTCCTCATAATGCACTACCAAATTCCTTTCTTTATTCACCCTTTCTTAGAATTCATCTTCACTTCGCTATATGATATATTTTAATGCTACTGGAAATTCTTGAAAGCTCCATTTCTATTCTCCACTTTACGCACTTTTCACCATCAAGATTGGTCTATAAACTCAAGCCAATCACTACTGACCCTGTCTCTTCCTATGTAGATAAAGATCCTTTTGACTCCATACCTAGCTTCCTATTGTTGATGACAATTATGCAATTGTGTATTGTCATTGATGTTTACACAAATGTAGTGATGTTTACACAAATGTCTAATCCTATCCGTGCAAAGACAGTGTATGCCATGTTGGCTTGGGCATTGAAGAAGACCAAAGTGATTTTCAGTTCTAACTGAGTTAACTCAGGCATTACAGTGTGGGTCGGGCGTTGAAGGACTTCAGTGTTGACCGAGTTAAATAGTTAGTGTCAGCCGACTAACATCAATTTACATTTTATGTTTAAATGGTTATATGCAATAGACCAACTTAAGTTTTATTGATTATTTTAAAGGTTATTAAGGCCGACTTGACAAGGCTTATCATATATATATATATATATATATATATATAAGGTCAATTTTGGATTGAAGATGTGTGGAAAGAGTGTGTATTTGACATAAAGAGTGAAGGAAAAATCATATGGGATTCTGATTGAGAATAGAACATACAGAGCTGCAACAGAATATCCAATCAGCAAGGATCCAGTTATAAAACCAGATTTGAGATCTGAATAAGAAAAGATAGTTGCTTCTTCAAACAGGTCAATCCATTGTTACTCTTTAACAATTGTAGCAGTGATCCAAATATCTTAATAGAGTAGACTTAACAGTCTTTTGTAAATCCTTTCACAAGGTGACATTTCTGCATTCAAGTGTTTGAAGACCCCTAACAAGGCCACTCCTTACAGGGTGATTAAATCCTCTAATAGGGTCACACCTAATAGTGTGTATTGTAACCTTTAACATGGTTGGCTCCTAACAGGGCTCACTTCAGAAGAGTGAAAAATAGTAACTAGTTGCAATTGGTGGTTTTTCCCATATTGGGTTTCCACGTTAAATCTTCGTGTTATCTGTGTACATGTTATTTGATTTATGCTTTCTATTTCTGCAATTAATTAATAAAGGATAATCATAGTTAATATCTTAAGAATTTCTATGTTAACCAAGTGACAGTGAAATATATTTGTTAACCGAGTAATAGTGATAAGTTTGATTAAGAAATCTAAGGGACATATTTTTTTTTGTAGTAACTGATTTACCCCTCCCCTCTCAATTACTCAACTCATTTACAACAATTGGTATCAGAGAATCAAGTGCTTTCAGGGAAGGTTTCAAGGCCTAAGCTAAAGATCAAAGATGTCTTACAAAGGGATATCCCCAAGCTTAACAAGACAATTTTGCTGCATGGAAAGATTTGACGAGGCTACATCTATCTACTATTGGAGATACTAGTTTGCAATTCTTAGACCATAGGTATATGGAACCACTAAGACCTTTTACCATGGATCAAATGATAGAAATGAAGCATCATAACATCATGATGATTGATATAGCCTCTGCACTCTGCTATTCCAAATTTGATTAAGTCAAGGAATGCCCTACTGCTTTTGATATGTGGCACAAACTGCATGATATTCATGGAGGAAATGTCAATGTAAAGAGAGCCAAAGCATAGAGTCTCAGAGGTCAATTTTATCAGATGTAAATGAAAGAAGGAGAAGACATTACAAAATACAGTGAAAGAATCAAGAAAAGTGTCAGTGCCACCAGAGCTGCCGGTAGAGTGATTAAATACACAACAGTGGTTAGTAAGTTATTGAGAAATTTACTTCCTATCTATGGAATTAAAGTTTTATCTATTCAAGAAATGAGGTGCAGTAATGATGTAGCTCTAGATGCATTGGTTGGAAGGCTTACAACTTTTGAGTTGGACAATTTTGACAATTATTCTCCTAATCCTAGCAATCTTGAGTCTACAGTCAAAGCTAAATTGAAACTTGGAAAGACAGATAGAAAAGAAAAATTGATTGACAGTGATAGTGATGATTATTCTGATGATGAAGACCTAGAGATCATTGAAGCATTACTTGCAAAGTGAGCTACCAAAGGAAAAGGTAAATACAAAGGAAGAAAACCATTGATTTTATTTTCATGTAATGAGGTTGGTCACATTGCTGCTAAGTATCCAAACAAAGAAGACAAAGATGAGAGAAATTTCAACAAGTTACAAAAGTTACAAGGACAAAGGTAGGAAATCTTGTTATATTTAAAAATATTCTGATAGTGATGAAGATGAAGATGAAGATGAAGATGAAATGGTTTAAATTGCTATTAAGGATGAGCCAGACAATGAAGAAAATGATAAGATTGCACTTTTCTCTCATATTAATGGCACTTGGATAATTGATAGTGGTTGTTCTCATCACATGAATGGTGATAAAACCAAATTTGAACATCTTGAGCACTATGATGGTGGGAGTGTCAGTTTTGGGAATGATGAACCTTGCTATGTGAAAGGTAAAGGTTGTATTGCTTTAATAGAAGGAATCAAACGTGATAATGCTTATTGGGTTGAAGGACTAAGGAATAATCTACTAAGTATGGCACAACTGAATAACATTGGTTTCAAGGTAGAATTCATGAATGGGAAGGCCAAGCTCCTGGATGGTAAGGGAAACCTAGTTGGAACTGGCGGGCAAACAAAAGGTAATCTATTCTATCTTGATCTCACTGAAAGTTCATGTTTTATTGCACAAGTAGAAGAAAGCTGGTTATGGCATAAAAGGTTATGTCATTTGAATTTTGATAACCTGATCAACATAAGAAAGAACAAAAGAGTAAGAGGTATTCCTATTTTGAATAAACCTGAATTAGCAATATGCAAACAATGTCAAATTGGGAAGATGGGCAAGACTAGTTTCAAGAGCAAGAATTACAATACAAAAGAAGTCTTGGAGTTGGTACTAATGATTTATGTGGACCAATTGGAACAAAAAGTTACACATATGAGAAGTATTTCATTCTATTTGTTGATGATCATTCCAGACTGTTGAGTGTTATGTTTCTCAAAGAAAAATCAGAAGCTTTTCAGAAGTTTAAGTGGTACCTTTCCAGAGTTGAGAAAGAAACATGAAAGAAACTTAAATTCTTAAGATCTGACAGAGGAGGTGAATTCATCTCTAATGAATTCAATGAATTTTGCAATGAAAGAGGAATCAAGAGACAAGTATCTACCCCAGGTACTCCATAGCAGAATGGTAAAGTAGAAAGAAGAAACATATCTAATATGGATTGTGCAAGAACCTTGATGATTGAAAATAATTTTTCTACCAAATACTGGAAGGAAGCTATCAGCACTACAGTTCACACCTTGAACATAGTTCAATTGAAGAAAGGTACTGAGCAGACACCTTTTAAATTATGGTATGGCTACAAACCTAATGTTTATTATTTCAAAGTATTTGGAAGTAAATGTTACATCTTGAAGGAAGCAAGAAATGAAAAATTTGATGTAAAAGGTGATGAAGGTATATTCCTAGGCTACTCCTGTAAAAGAAAAGCACATAAATGTTTGAATCTTTCTATTCATAAATTCATAGAAAGTGTACATGTGAGGATTGATGAGTTTGCAGAAAGATGTGAAGAAGAGAGTAATAAAGAGCCTGAGGATTACAGAAACTTTGTGTATTATGAACCTGATACTATATCTAAGATACAAGCAATGGTGATTGGACAACATCCCTGTGAACCATTGAATTCATCTGCACAAACTCAAATAGTTCAACCCGAGTTGCAGCCTATGCAACCAGAGCTGCTGGTAGAGGAAACCAAGTCACAAATAGAGGGAACCGAGTCTCAAAAAGAGGCACCCGAGTCTCAGACAGAGGTTCTCGAGTCTTAGATAGTGGAACCTGAGTATCAGACAGAAGATCAGAAAAAAACTTTTGAGCATGGTGAACCAAGTGGATCAAGTCCAGAATCGAAAAGGAAGGAACCTGTACTTGCAAAATATGTCAGAAGGTATCATGCACCTGAGAAAATTATTGGAGATCAAACATAACGTGTAATGAAAAGAAACAAAATTAAAGGTACATGTTTACTTAGTGAAATTGAACCTAGATGTATTAAAGATGCATTGAATAATGAAAGTTGGATATAAGCCATGAATGAATAAATTGAGCATATAGAAAAGAACAAAACCTAGACTCTTGTATCTAGACCAAAAGACAAGAATGTGATTGGCACTAAGTGGTTTTTAGAAACAAGATGAATGAAAAAGGTGAAGGTTCCAGAAACAAAGAAAGATTAGTATGTAAAGGATATGCTCAAGAAGAGGATATTGATTATGGAGAAATCTTTGCTCTTGTGCCAAGACTTAAAGGAGTCATAACTCTTCTGGCTTATGCAACACATAAAGGATTCAAGGAATACCAAATGGATGTAAAATCTGCATTCTTGAATGGAATTCTAGAAGAAGAAGTCTATATTGAGAAACTTGAAGGTTTTGTTCATCCCAACAAAAGGAATATGGTTTGAAAACTGCACAAAGCCTTTTATGGACTGAAGCAAGCTCCTAGAGCCTGGTATGAAAGATTGCATGGTTACCTAGTAAGTATTGGATTTCAGAGAACTAATGACAATTGTAGCTTGTACATCAAAGAAGGACCTCAGAACAAGATACTGTTAGCATAAATATTTGTTGATGATATACTGTTTACTAGATATGATGACTTATGCAAAGCATTCTTCAAATCTATGAGTAAGGAATTTGAGATGTCTATGTTTGGTGAAATCAAATTCTTTGTTGGCTTACAATTTTATCAGATGGAGGATGGTATCTACATTACTCAGTCTAAATACATCAAAGAGATACTGAAGAAATTTGGAATGGAAGACTCCAGACTAGTTGGAACACCCATGCCTACTGGACATAAGTCTTCTAAGGATGATGATTCAAAGGAAGTAAACCAGACTACCTACAGATCCATGATTGGTAAACTTCAATATGTTGTTCACACTAGACCTGATATTGCATTAGGAGTTGGTATTGTTGCAAGGTTTTTAACTAATCCTAGAGAGAATCATTTGATGGCTATCAAAAGGATTCTAAGATATCTTAAGGGTACTAAAGAGTATGGATTATGGTATAAGAAAGGAGGAAACTTTGATTTGAAGACTTTTACTGATGTTGATTAGGAAGGAAGTTTTGATGACAAAAATAGCACAAGTGGTGGAGAATTATTCCTTGGTAAGAGATTAGTCTCCTAGACTAGCAAGAAAAAAAATTGCATCTCTCAATCTACAACAGAAGCAGAGTATGTTGCTGCAACAGTGAATTGTTCAAATATCATATGGTTCAAACAGTTGTTGTCAGGTATGAAGGAATAAATCAAAGAACTAGTCATTATCTACTATGACAACACTAGTGCAATTAACATTTCAAAGAACCATGTGATGCATACTAAGACTAAACATATTGCAATAAAGTATCATTTCTTGAGATAATTGGTTTAGGACAAGGAAGTAAGGTTGCAATATGTGAATACTAAAGAAAAAATTGCAAACATATTCACAAAACAATTACCTAAGGATGCATTCTTGTATCTTAGAGGAAATATAGGGGTGATTCCCCTAACTGAGGCTCACTAATGGACAGATTAGTGGTGCATCAACCAAGCTACAAAACATATTTAACATGTTGATGCAAATATTAAGAGATTATTGCATATGAATCAGTACAAACATGTACATTACAACTTCATTGGATATATATATCAGTTGGTGTCTTTGGCATTGGTTGTCAAAGAGGGAGAGTTTATTGATGTCATGTCAAAAGAAATTATTGATGACAGAGGGAGAAATTTTATCAGAGAAAAGAGAATGATGTAAGAGGGAGAAATTTGTATTTCAGTGATTGTGATGACAGAGGGAGTTTTTGGATGAGAATCAAAATGAAGCTAAGGAAATTAATAAAATTTCATTCTTGTGTCTATTGATCTATAATTATTTTTATTATGACATGTTGTGTTTCCATCAATGCCAAAGAGGGAGATTGTTGATGACAATTATGCAATTGTGTATTGTCATTGATGTTTACACAAATGTAGTGATGTTGACACAAATGTCTAATCCTACCTGAGCACAAAATTTGTATGCCAGGTTCTCTTGGGCATTGAAGAAGACCAAAGTGATTTTCAGTTCTAACTGAGTTAACTCGGGCATTAGAGTGTTGGTCGGGTGTTGAAGGATTTCAGTGTTGATCGAGTTAAATAATTAGTGTCAGTCGACTAATAGCAGTTTACATTTTATGTTTAAATGGTTATATGCAGTCAACAGACTTAAGTTGTCTTGATTATTTGGAAGGTTATTAAGGCCAACTTGACAAGGCTTATCATATATATATATATATATATATATATGGTAGATTTTGGATTGAAGATGTGTGAAAAGAGTGTGTATTTGTCATGAAGAGTGAAGGCAAAATAAAATGGGATTTTGACTGAGAATAGAACATATAGAGCTGCAACAAAATATCTGATCAGTAAGGATCTAGTTTTAAAACTAGAACAAAGATCTGAATCGGCAAAGATAGTTGCTTCGTCAAACAAGTCAATCCATTGTTACTCTCTAATAATTTTAGTAGTGATCCAAATCTCTTAACAGAGTAGACTTAAAAGTATTTTGTAAATCCTCTCACAAGGTGACATTTATGCATTGAAGTGTTTGAAGACCTCTAACAAGGCCACTCCTTATAGGGTGATTAAATCCTCTAATAGGGTCACACATAACAGTGTGTATTGTAACCTTTAAAAAGGTTTTCTCCTAACATGGCTCACTTTAGAAGAGTGAAAAAAAATAACTAGTTGCAATAGGTGGTTTTTCCCATATGAGGTTTCCACGTTAAATCTTGGTGCTATCTGTGTACATGTTATTTTCTTTATTCTTTCTGTTTCTACAATTAATTACTAAAGGATAATCACAGTTAATATCTTAATATTTTCTATGTTAACCGAGTGACAGTGAAATATATTTGTTAATTGAGAAATAATGATAAGTTTGATTAAGACATCTAAGGGATAGGATTTGTTTTTGTAGTAGCTGATTCACCCCTCCCCTCTTAGTTACTCAACTCATTTCCAACACCTATCTCCTAGGAGGAATATACTATGCTCCTCTCTACCTCCTTGCATAACTCTTGTCTCATTATTAAGTTTTTATTTTATTTCATTTTATGCCAACATATCTTTTCTTCTTTTCCTTGCATAGGTAGCATCATCCCCTCTCTTCTAAGACATATGAGTCTCTCTCCTAAACCCTATGCCTTTTTCAACCTCAGCATAGTTTTCAAGGTAAGTAAATGGATTTTATTTCTTTTTACCACTCCAGTCCAAGGTAAATAAAATAGTTATTATTTATTCTTTCTTCTTTCAGCTTTGAAAGAATAATAACATGAAAAATAAAAAATAAACCTATTTAAGAGCTATTTCTTGAAATTAAATGTTATCACTAAATAAACCCAAATGAAGAGCATGCACATCAATATCCAAGAAGGAGACATAAGAATTGTAAGGGGAAAAAACAAAGAAAACCCCCTATATTATGAAGTGCTATAACAACTAGAAGAAAAAGAGAGAGTCATCTCAATATATAGAGGCAAGAGAGAGGAATTCCAAAGTAACCCACAAGTCTAGACATGCCATCTATCATCCTATGTGGGTGCAATGTGTCACCTCATAAGGAGGATATCTAATATTCCAAATATATTTAGAATGAAGAAAATGAGTTGTCAAAACTCATAAAAGGACAAATAACTTGTAGGGATTCCTTATATTTTTTCCACAAGAGAAAAAAGGAAGAAATTAACCCAAGTACAAATTTATTCCTAACACCTCCCTTAAGCTTTACTTGGGGAGTTTACATCAAACCCTACAATGGGTTAAACCAAGAATTTTACAATGAGAGATAAATTTATCTTTAGAAAGAGGTTTGGTGAGAATATCAACAACTTGATCTTTACCCTTACAATACAAAAGAGAAATCTTCTTGTCTTAAATTTTCTCTCTATTGAAGTGATGCTGAAGAACAATTTGTTTGGTTCTTGCATGGAAGATTGGATTATTTTTCAAGGAATTGTTACTTTGATTGTCACAATAAAATGGATTAAGAGCTTCTTGAGATAAACCAAAATCTTCGAGTAGTCTTCTTAACCATAGGGCCTCTTTGGATGCATGAGTAAAACTATTATATTCAACTTTGGTAGAGCCAAGAGAAATAGATTGTTGCTTTTACTATTCCAAGACATTTCACCTAACCCAACAAAGAAACAATAGCTACAAGTAGATTTATCATCATTGGGATCTCCCCCTATATTTGAACCAGTATATCCTTTTAAAATAAAATCACAATTTACATCATAAAATAAACCAACACTACTTGAGAACCTTCAACATATCTTAAAATTCTTTTTGCAACTTTAAAATGAGTTTTTCAAGGTTTAGACATAAATCTAGAAACTAAACCAAAACTATGAGCAATATCAGGTCTAGTAAGAGTTAAATAATATAAAATTTTAACTAGTGTTGGAATGACTATGGAAAGTTGGGACTGAGAGGGGAGGGGTGAATCCTGGTACCACAAAAACTTTTATAACTTAAACTATCTATAACCATATACTGCTGCTACTATTTACCAAATCCAATAACTTAAAATAAAACTAATATAAAACATAACATCCAAACATTCAAGTAAATGAACTCATAAATCCAAGATTTTTTTTACACATAAATCCTTCATTACAGGAAAAATCTATGGTGGGGATGACACCCACAACCTTCACTAACTGCAGTATAAAGGGTGCTCGGTTAGAGCTTACAAAGTTCAACCATTTTGATAGCTTACCCAGTTAAGAGTATATAAAGACTTGTTAGGTCTACCTGGTTAGAGGATTTTACAATCTCTACACTTACAAATGCACCGTATTAAAGGTTTTACAAATATCAGACCGATTAAGATCTACCCAGTATTGGGATTTCTAGCTCTCAATACAATAGTATTAACAACTTATCAATGTCTTCTATATTGCATCAATAACAAATGTTGATAAGACTCTATGTGCTCTGAAATATTGTGTTACATCAATTACAAACTATAACACTGCTTGGATTTTCTCTACTGCAGCTAAGTATCACCTTGGTGTGCTCTACTCTAAATCTATTCTTTGATAAAAATGTTCTCTGTACTCTATCTCTTTCTCCTCTTTCATCTATCTTCTACTCTGTAAATCATCCTTTAAGTATAAGATTTATTGCCTCTTAATCTTAAGCGTTAGGTCACTGATAATTTATTTTAACCGTTAGATCTACTTTTCCACTTGATGACTGTGTCACTTTTACCTCGGTTCTTGGTGTTTTTCTTGGAAATAAAAATATTTGATTAACCGCTTAATTTGATCCTCAGATCTTCTCTTTGAATTATCTTAATCGTTGATTGTGTAACAAAATGATATTCGTACATTGTAGAATCTTAATTAATACTGTATCAATTCATTAAATACATCCTTATCACTTTACAATCACTTAAGTAACTCGGTAGAGTAACTTCTCTTCGCTCGGTTAACTTGCTCTTGTAGTACTCGGTAACTGTCAACTTGGTGTATTGTTTGTGCGCTCGGTGTTCAGTAAACTATGTGCTCTCAGTGTAGTGTATGCGTTTTACCGACTTCACTACCTTGCTCGGTGTACATTATCGACTACTCATATATTTTCTTTTCTTCTTTTTACCAATTGAATCTTCTGACTCACATGACTTTGCCTTAACTAATAACAACAAAATATTCTATAGAGATAACAATCTCCCCCTTTGACATTAGTGTTAGAGTACATAGTTTTCCTTACTTATTAATTATATCATGTTGATATTAATTATTAAGTTAGTCATACTCTATTTTTCACTTAAGCTTTCTCTTAGGTTAGCCTTTTCCTTTTTTTAGGGCTTCATTCACCTTTAAGGTTGAATGCTTGTAATTGCTTTTGCATACTCTCTAAATACATTCGAGCTCTCACTTTTTGAGCACATAAGGGTTTCAACTTTTTTTATCTTTTTCTTTAGTCTTTGTAATAGGTATTTTGCATGCAGATTGGTCTTGGAAGTCGAAGCTGTATTTCTCAGTTTCTACATGGTATCAGAGCTTTGCTGCTGCAGCTTTTTTGAGTTCTATTGAAGCAAGCTCTTCGCGGTACGAGGGTTTGAAGCTTTCAATTTTTTTGGTATTTTTTATTGGATCTGGGGGTCTCTATTTTTTGGAGCACTTTGGACCAAAATTGACCTCACGGTTGCGTTTGGAAGGCCCAAAAACCCTAAAATCCATATAAAATACATTTGATTTGGACACCAGAGCGTCTGGGAGAATTTTTTTGGCCTATTAGGGCTGTACAAGCACGAGAAACGAGGTAGAATTCAAAATTTTTTCAAAAAAATAAAAAAAAAGCTTAAAAAAAGTGCAGCCTGTTTAAATCAGACTGTGCTATCACCGTGCCTCCGCAGGGCCGCCAGCGCGCCACCCGCCAGCGCTGTGCAGCCCGCCAGCTGCCCCCGCGCCGCTCAGACCAGCAACCACCGTTGCGCCGCCTGACAATCGCTGCCGCGCCGCCCGACTGCCGCCATCACCCAGCCCGGTCGCCACCTCCGCCGGCGGTGCCACCAGTTGGCTGCCAGTCCGCCTGCCAACATCATTCGACGGCCCGGTGACGTCAATATGCACGTCAAATTTAGGCTCGTCCCTGTGTTTTTCTAGAAAGCTCTCTTTTCAGGGGGCCTATCAGTTATTTCCTCATAACTTGAGCATACAGACTCCAAATTGCAAGTGTCATATATTATTGAAAAGGTCTGTCTGAGCCGGTTCCAACCATGGAGGTTTCATCTTTGCACTTGGCTATTTGAGCACCCATTTTTGGCATCAAAGTTGAGGCTTTATTTTCCTCCTCTGCATTTGGACCTCAGGTTTTTCACTTGTTCTTTGTGTTTTTTGCTTCATTTTGTGGTGTACGAGAGTTAGTTTGATAGTTTGTGGAGGGTGCATATTTCTTTCTGCATTTTCAATTCAGAGAGACCCTTCTACTTCCGTCTTATTCTCTCAATGTCAGACACATCCATTGCCGTTCTGACCCCACATAACTACCACACATGGAAGCCACAAATGACCAAAATCCTCATGTCACGAGGGTTATGGTCCTTCCTGGATGTGGTTCAACCAGTTCTACAGAGGCCTTATGAGGCTCTTATGCATAGAAATAGGATGGATGAGGCAATGGGCCTCATTTCCATGAATATTTCAGATGGGTTGTTGTTCCACCTGGATGGTCTGACCACACCCAGAGATATGTGGGACAAGTTTTCCACCTTGTTTGGCACAATGAATCAGTTCAGGGTCCTCCAGATAGATGCAGAGTTCACCTCCTTGGTACCTGAATCATTCACCAGCATTGAGGACTTCCTGATGAAGTTCAAGTCTCTTCGATCTATTTTACAGGTTGCTAGAAAGACAAAGTCAGATGATGAGTGTATCTTCCTGATACTCTCAAAGCTTCGTGGTCCTTATTAGATTTTCACTTCTACCTTCTACTCCACTATGGACGCACTGGGTGCACGTCATGTTACGCCCTCTTTTGAGACCTTCTGTGACAGGTTAACTCATGAGTAGTCCAAGCTCAATCAGATGGATTCTCTTATAGGGTCACAATCACAGGCATTGCTTTCCAAGTCAGCTCAAGATACACATAAGCCAAAGCTGAAGCAGATATTTGATTCCTCTTCTCAGCACTCTACTTGCCCACCATCTTCTTCTAAGAAGGAGAAATAGAGGAATGAGAACCATACCTGTTCCTATTGTCAGAAGGGGTCCCATGATGAGTCACATTATTTTCAGAAGAGATTTGATGGCTATGAGAAATAGATTGCAGATTTGCAAGCTCTCCTTCAGAAGAGAACTATTTCCTCTCCATCCTCTTCCACCTCATAGGGGTCTGCTTTTTAGTCATTTGCCTCATCTTCGACATCTAGACAGGATTTTAGATAGGGTCATGCATTACGGGCTTCTGTTGCATCCCCTTCCCAGGTCCCTTGGATACTAGATTCAGGTGCTTCTCACCATATGGAATCTTCTCCAGAGATCTTCTTGTCTATTGAGGCTTCTCCTATTCCCCACATTCTCATGGGGAATAAAACTGTTATGCCAGTCTACGGGAAAGGTTTTGTACACATTCAAAATGGAAAATTCAATGATGTATTGTATGTTCCATCTCTGTCTGCAAACCTTCTCTCAATTTACCAGATTACACATAGTGGATCAGGGAAGACAGTCGTGTTCACGCCAGATTCAGTCTTCATTCAGGATAGTGTGATAGGTGGCATTGTTGCTACAGGGACAGTTGATCATTCCACCCATCTCTACACTTTTTCTCACTTTGGTCCACCATCTCCATCATCAGAGTACAACTCTCCTCTTCTGTGAGAGGATCATGTGCTGCAGTCAGGTCACTTGAACCTTTGTGTTGTTCCTGAGACCACTATTGTGACTGCAACACCACATCTTATTGAGTTTCTTTCTCTTCAGCAGGACTCTTCTTCGGCACTACTAGACCCTCCACCTCCCTTCATCGAGCCACCAGGTGTAGTTGTTGAGGATTCTACAGAGGACAATCATCTCCTGTCTCATGATAATGTCAGCACACTTGTCATACCACTTACATTGGGGATTCCATTTCAAGATCCTTGTGTCTTCTCATTTGAGCATCAGCTCAACCTTCTAGTGATGCCTCATCTTTCAAGGTCACCTCTTTAGTGATCACTTCCTTTCACTCCTTTATATTGGAGTCATGGTGGTTTGTTCATTGATCCAGGGGTTCTTTCATTCTAGGGGGCTTTGGAGCCTCAACCCTCTCTCATGGGGGGGGGGGTTGGCAGCATGCATTGTACTCATGGCTTTGAGAAAGTCTCTTGAAGTCATCCTTTGTCTTTTGCTTGCTTTTATATCTCTTTTTAGAGAGGAGTTTTTCCCACTAGGTTTTCTCCTTTATCTCTGGTTCACAGAGATTTCCTTGTATTGGGTACCTGATCATGCCTTGTTGTCGGGACCCATTTCTTGCTTTCATAGCTATGCTAGGTTAGCTTACCTCCTGAGCTTCGCTTAAGGGGGGGTGTTAGAGTACGTAGTTTTCCTCACTTATTAATTATATCATGTTGATATTAATTATTAAGTTAGTCGTACTCTATTTTTCACTTAAGCTTTCTCTTAGGTTAGCCTTTTCCTTTTTTTAGGGTTTCATTCACCTTTAAGGTTGAATGCTTGTAATTTATTTTGCATACTCTCTGAATACATTTGAGCTCTCACTTTTTTAGCACAGAAGGGTTTTAGCTTTTTCTATTTTTTTCTTCAGTCTTTGTAACAGGTATTTTGCATGCAGATTGGTCTTGGAAGTCGAAGTTGTATTTCTCAGTTTCTACAATTAGTTGAGCATTTTGAGAAAAATATCAAAGTTATCAAAACTTAGTAACTTCCCCCTTGGATGTTAGTCTCTATAAAAAATATGTACAACTCTTCTCTTCTTTTTGTCTTTTTCACATATATATATTTTTGTATTGACTCTATTTGTTTTTTTTTCTTTTTCTAGAACTTATCTATATTTCCCCCTTTTTTGACAAAAAGTCTCAACAATAAAACTTAAATATAAAAAATGTGTTTATACCTCTACTATAATCCAGCTAGTACAGTCTCCCATGTGTCTTGAAGATTCTGTAATATCAAAAAATGTTCATTTATATCTACCGATAAATCAACATAAGTATCCAGGGTGCTAACCTCTGGAAAATTTGCTAGTTCTTGTCCTTTCTTCAGATGTATTTGCATTGATTGAATATGAGGAATGACTAGTGCTTGCAACTTAGGAAAATATAATATTATCTTATCTTCCTCCTATCTCAATGATAGCCTAACTCCCATGAGTTCTTGTATCTTTGAGTAGCATGTATGGAAATATCTAGGTTCAGTAGTTAGCTTTGCAAGATGCTCAGTCAGCTCTTTCTCAGTATCTTCCTCCTTAATGTCCTCGGTATAATTAGAGAGAATACAAACTTTCTAAAATAATGAAATGATGGACTGTAGTTGTTCTACAACTTTGGAAAATAACTCAAAAAGAGTTACCTTCGCTATAGCAATATTCTGCAGTAGGTCCTCCATCAATTTCTTCTCCATTGATGTCTTGTGAATCTTCAACATATAATCTGTCATGTCTTTATTCTGTCCTTTGATTTGTTGGACTAGATTTCCAACTTGGTCTAGTAGTGGCTCAGACCCATCAATGGTAACTTCAGGAATAATCTCCTAGAAAAATTCTTTGACATCTTCAAGTATATCTACCTTCTTCTTCTTCTCCAATAACTTTTCCTGTTCAGCTTTTCTACCAAATAAACTTGGCATAGATAGCGAATTCCTTAGGCTTCATTTTGTTGGGATCTCCTACTGGTATTATGATAGTCTCATTCAAATCAATGATTTTCTTCCTTTTCTTACTCTTCTTCTTCTCACTCAATTTTCTCTCTCCAGTAGAGAATTTAGAACGCGATGCCATTATTGCATCTGGTGACTCAGTATGGTGACCAAATATGATTTCCTCTGCTTTCACTTTCTCTAGTTGTTTTGCTTCTTCTTTCTCTGCATCCTTGCCTTTTTAATTTGATTCATGCAACATTTCTTTCTTTGTATCATGTGGCTTTTGATCATTCTGAAAATTTTACGTGTCGGTCATTGGTGTGTTCAAATTCTGTCCTTTAGTGTTGGTTGGAACTTCCAACTCAGTATCCTACTTATGTTCAGTCTCGATAGCCTTAGGCTTATCAACATTTACATTTCGAGTATCAACTGGTGGCTCAGTTTTCATAACTTGTGCAACATCAGTGGTACCAATATCATAGTATAATAACTTTGTACTTGTACCAATACGAGATCAATACTATGCAATGGTGAAACATCTACATCCATATATTTGGTGTCTGGTACTTGACTATCCATTACATCTCCATCCTTTGACAACTCCTTTGCAAGATCAATATCTTTCGATGCATCCTCAATGATTACTTCTGCATTATCAACAGTTAGATAAATTGGATCTACTTGGCTTGTGCTCTCATTTACTTGACCATTGATGCTTTCACTTTGATTCTTTATCACATCAGGATGCTCAAGAGTAGATATGTCAAATATTTCTCTCCACTTTGCATCAGTTCCCTTGTCTACAGATAGTATATCTCCATTCATGATTTTTAGGGCTCTTCCCTTGACTATAAATCTTCTTGCATAATCCTGCAGTACTTCACTAATCTAAGCTGCTGCAAGGTCAGGAACATTATGTACAAGTGATCTCTCTCTCATTTATCTTTCAACATTAAGTGCATACTTCCATCTTGCATCAATCTTATTATAAAACTCTTTTGGTATTGTTTGCTAGCTCTGTTGGGGTCAATATGTATCTCATTAATATTACCACTATAGCTTCTTCAATCTTTTTCTTGTCTTCATAATTCCTTTTCTCATACTTTGCTTTCCTAAAAGCTCCAAGTCTTCCTGTATTCTTTAGCTCTTCCAAAAAATCATCTAGACTTCGTAGAACTCATGAAAAATATGCTACATGTGTTGACTTAGCTTCCTTATCTAAGTCAGTTTCACTCTCTTTCTCAACTCTTAGATTCCTCTGTGAACTTATAGCTGGTTTTCCTCTTCGGGTTCTCCCATATGTTTTACATTTTAGTTGAGCAATTACAATATATTCCTTTTCCTTTGGTTTCACTAAAGATCTAGTGTTTCTTCCAGTGATTCTCAAGCTTGGTGAAGTTACAAGTTCCAGTTGTTTGTAAACAACAACAATAGATTTATCATCATTTGTGTCTTTAACAGTTGTCTCATACACTCTTAATGTCTTGGATAGATTATCAATCATTTTTCCTGTCTTCTTGATTGCTTTAGGTATCAAAATACTATGTTTATTCCTTACTTTCACTTCTGTTGACGAGAATTTATGACCGGGTTTACCAACAGATGTAAGTTGTCATTGGGTACCGGTGTACCGACCAACTTCACTTGTAAATGTTGTCTGGGGAAATGAGATTCCCCGGGCCTTCAAGCACATGAGAGTCAGGTATCAACAATGCGGGAGCTTAGTTGGGAGTGTGACTATTTTGTTCAGGGGGATAGCTGGTTATCTTGGCTCATCTTCTCTGGGGATTTAAGTGAGTGGGGTTTCCTGCGATCATTCACTATCTTTACCAAATAAACTTCAAAAGATATTGCAGGGTTAGAAATATTTCATCTACTTATAGTTATGCCAAACATTCAAAACATCAACCAAGATCTAACATGCTACACTAAATACCAAAGAAATACAGAACCATCAGTTCATATTTAATCAATAGTGAGGAAAAAGAAGGTCATTAATCTACTTAAAATATCAGAGTAGGGGACATAAAGAACATACAACACAAAATACCATTAATTTGGAGATCAGAATGCTAACAACATCATTGATAGAAACCTTCCTTCATTAACATGTTTCCAGCAAGCACTGGTTCGTACAACAGTGGTGGCTCCAGGGGAGCATTTAACTACTGAAAGATTCTAAAAACTAAGGAGCATTGAGCTCTGCAACTAAGAACTGAGAAAACCAGAATGCTATTAGCTATGGACTGCAAAATCAGCAATTTTTCCGACCCTTGGAATAAGGTCAAACTTCTTATTTATACAAAAAAATTTGACCTAAAACTAACCTAACTTTTTTTACACTCAAGCAATATAATACAATTTTTGGTGGCTGGTACTACCTGCGCCACGCTACAAAGACCTTGAGATGGAAAAGGTCTGACATGTCAGAAGAATAAGACAAGAAAAGAGGAGTGAAAGAATCGGCCTCAAGGAGAGAGGTGGGAGGAGAAAAGAAGAAATTTGATCCCCAGGGATAGAGGCTACATGACTCATTAATCGGAAAATGGCTCCCTATCTTTGATGCACCAGGTGTTATGTTGAAGCAGTGCCTTGGGAAGACCACCTGTCAAGACCTTCTTGTCGAGCTGATGTGCCTTGCTGGAGCCACCCAACCTCTGACATCCTTATTAACTGCTTTGAAAGTGACCGGTCAGCTTTGGGAACTGGGACATAGGTCACTTTAAGGAATTCCAAAATATTGGATCTGGGACTATGGGATCCAAAAGCTTGTGCCCCTAAAGAATAAAAAATACAATCGACCCATGGTTGATGGAATTCTCTAGACTTTAGAGAACCTTATTGTTCCTTACTATTTTTTAATGTCTCCAACACCTGGCTTATGCCTTCTTCATCTATGTCTTTAATACTGTCCCATCAACTGTGAATAGCCTCCAATTTTTCCTGAATATCTCCGGCCCCATTCTGGAATTCATCTACCATCTTCATGACATCATGCACCCAGATGATTATCTTGGATAATCTAGATGACCTTCCCCAGTCAAAATCTCCAGCAACTGAATACAGGGATTCCATCCGTTCATCAAATTTATTGAGGATGTAGTCCTTCAGGGTGCATGTCCCGGTGGTGAAGGGATCGACTTGCGATACTCCAACCATAAACACTTGAAACAGGCCCAAGGGGTATTGGGCCACGATCACCTTTTCTTTCAAGGCCTTAACCAATTCTTTGCACACCTTGATTTTGATGCCAAGTTTGGAGTACTGGGCCTGGAGGAAATCATATGATTCATCTCCCAAAATTCCCACCTCTGTGGTGGCTTCTTCTCTGATCTTACAAATTTATTCCAACTTGACCCTCCATTTCTTGTACTTCTCTAAGTCTTGCTCCCATACAAGAGCGGAGACATTTTCTTGGTTGATAAGGATGTCGATTCGATAAAGGTCTGGGAGGGACACCGCTAGAAATTATCTTATGGTAGATACCTACTCGGTGGCCCACCCATCCACAGCTTGCGCCTTCTTCTTCATGTCCTAGAGGGAATCCACATTGCCCTGTGCAAGTGGTAATCCAGAGGTGGAAGCTTCCAGGTGGACCTTGGATAGAGGCCATGTAAGTTCTGCCAGGAGTGTGAGGAGATTGGAATTAGTCTCTCTTTCCTCCAACTTCTGGCCCTATTTGGAATACTGGGCCTCCACTACTTTAGTGGCCTCCTTTAGTAAGTCCAGTTTGCCTTGCTTGTCTCTTCTCACCAGTGCCACTTCTGTGATGTTGTAATCTATGGGCCTTACGGCCACTACATCTACATTTGGAGGAGGTGTTGCGATAGTCGCAACTGTGTTTCTCGTTGGCCCAGTCTAGAGGGTATGGACCATTTGTGCCTTCATGGGCTTATGAGCCTCTGCATGTTAGGCCATCATCTCTACTAGGGAGAGTGGAGCTTCTGTCGCTAACACTAGGGCTTTCCTCTTCCTTGATTCCACCAGCCATTGGGGCAGCTTTACCGTTAGGACTTGAGTATCCAGATTCTCTTCAAAACCTGATGGTGCATTCCTAAAATGTTTAGTTTCATTAAGGTCCTTTCCTCTATCCTGTTCCTATTCTCTAGAGGCCTTAGCATTCACTGCTGTTTTAGTGTTCTCCTTTGTGATATCTGGGAATTCTCCTTCTCTAGCATCCATATCACCTATTTATTTGGGGACTTCCTCACCCCTCTCAGCATCAGTTGATCCAAATTTTTCATTTCTTGGGTCTTCCTGGTCATTCTGTTGCTGCTATCCTTTGGGGTCATTGGCCTCATTCGCTGGAACATTTTCCTCCATCAAAACTTCTTCTAGAGGTGGGTGAGGTTTTTGACCAAAGTTTAACAATGTGGCTGCCTTTACCACCTCACCAAATGTGCTCTAGGGTGTTTGGTAACCCGGATTAACCAAAGGCATTTGGAGTGTGATGATTGGAGGTACGGTTGATCCCATGGGTCTAGGTTCCCCGACCATTGGCTGTTCATCTATAGTTTGCCTTGGTGTATTTGTGGCCTCCTGGGCTGGTGTTTTTTCTCACTCATGCTCCCTATGTGTCTCATCTCAGGTTTCCTATTCTAATTCAAATCCTTCTTTCAGAACTTACTTTTCTGCGGGGATCTCCTCTTTATCTTGAGCGACAATTTCCTTAACCACTTGACCAATATCCTCTTGCAAGTTCATGATTTCATCTGCCCCAAACACATCATCAGAATCATCATGTGGGGGAGGGATGTCAGGGATCTCTTCAAATTTGGGGGAACCCAAAATAATGTCAATTGGGGGAACATCCGGCATATCGGGGCTAGCGGCCGCACTTGGGGTAGGGTTCACCTTCTTCTTCTTCTTTTTCAATAGTGGGACCCCAGTTTCCAAAATACTGGTAGACTCCGCCTCAATGAAAGTCTATCTGCTCATCATCACAACCAACAATAGAGATCCCACCGGGTGAGCAGATGCCATTGGAGTTACGAGGAGGCCGGAGGATATCTGTGCACTTATCTGCTAGCTGGCCAACCTTGCCGACTCCATCTGTTGTTGTAGTTGTACCATCAAAGGGGTGTGGCCTTGGGGAGGTGCCTTGGTTGGGGCAACCTCTTTATCTTTCCCCTTTCTTGTGCTAGGTCCGATGGCAGTGGAAGATGGAGTGGCCTTTCAGACCATTGGTTTCTTTCAGGTTCTCTTGGGACACACCTGGGCAAAATATTGGTGACTCGCCTCCAAAATGGGGTGACATACTCCCTCAATTGTCAAGTCTTCTGGGGTGGCCCAATCCATCAGAGGGAGATCCAACTTTTCCAATCCTTGCTCCTTGTATGCTTGTTCTTCTAGCAGCCCGTCATCTGAAAATCCCTTCATAAAATTCTGAAGGTCAAGCACCTTCATGAGTCCTTTGGACATGCATGAATGTTGACAGGCCCGGAGATCAAAACTGTCCTGGCAGTCCGCCCAAAAATATTAAATGTATTCTTCATGCAATGGGGATGGCGAGGGAAGTGCTATGGAAATTTTTCCTAGAGGATCATAGTTCTTTCGGGCGTGGTAGAATTCCACCAGTCCCAGGGATTTCAATTCATTATCTGCCTCCCTTGCCACGATGAGGCTGCACATATAATTCTCGCATGGAAATGGAAATGGGACATTGATGACCTTCTTTAATGTAAAGAAGGCATGCAGGTCCATCATTTTCTGACAGAACTCCAAAAGAATGATTCTATCCTCGCAATACCGGGGAAGAAGATAGGGTTTCCCAGAGAAGCCGGTCACCTGAATGTAAGTGTGGTGCTGGAACTGAATAAAGTAGTGGCCATAAGTGCTGAATAGGTTCATCGCCTCCTACGATAATCAGTACCCGATGTCCCAGGTAAGTTTTAAGATATTATGGTAAATGAAAGCATCATTTACCCGACAAAAATTTAGGAAACTGAGTTCCCATTGTACTTGGGGATAATGATCCCATGGGGTCAATCGACCCGACCTATTCCCAAGTTCACCAGCTATTCCCAAACCTAGAAAATTTGGTCTTTGTTGGTCTTGTTCCCATAGCACATAGGATGTTATATAAAACTTGGAACTCTGGATGATGCCCTTGAGCTGTGTGTCCATGTGATTGGCAATGATGGCTACCTATTTGAAAGTTCGGTTACAGGTGGTGATGTAATAAAGAAAGTAGTACATCCATGATGAGAAATCCTGGGCATGGGGCAATCCGAAGATCCTGCATAGAAATATGATGCCCTCTTGAATGGGCTCTATGAAATCTCCATGGGGAATTTCCAACTTCATCCTTTTATGATCCCTCTTCAGGGACTTCAGCCAGTGAGTGTTAAGGTATTGCTGGGAGATGAGAGAAACTTCCTTGAAATCCTGTAATGACTTGGTTCGGTTGAAGATGATGGACCTTTGGAATTGTGGAATCCCCAGCCCTGAGGCAAAATTTGTTGTATCCAAGGTGACGATTGTTAATGGATATTGTAGCGGTCGGGGATCGGCAAGCAGAACAATTCGAGTAGGTGCATTGTACAATGTTGCCAGCCGAAGTATCAGTTCTGGTGATTGCATTGCATAGGGAAAGTTCACGGCATTTATAATGCCAGAAGTGGCCAAGTGGGTGGCCATATTGTCTCTGCCGACCTTTAATTGGTATATGGCTTAAATTAAGTCCTGCATTTCAGCCCAAAGTCTAGGCTCTATGTCTGTTATTTGCCGTACTTTGGGTCTACCTTGGACCCCATATGAATGCCTTCCTTTGGATATTTGGAGGTTAAGGGAAGCTTTGCTAACATATTTTTGGCCTTAATTTTTGTGGCCACTTGAGTTGAGGTGATAGGTAGCTCCGGGCTATCAGGAGGGGTGATTACTTCAAATATCTTGATCAACTATCCACAACCTGCAAGACCGGAGAACCGTTAGAAAATGGTATATATAAAATGAATATTAGTTACTCTGGGGGATTTTTCACCGCCCTGCACCTATCTAACAAGTGTTAGCACATATCAAAAATTTTTAAATACTTAAAATAGATGTGGGTTAGATTCTGGGGTGCTGGACAAAGTGACCAGGGGATTGGTAATGAAATATGAAGGACTCCTCAGGACCCAGAGTCTGAACAAACTATCCATTGTCGATGTGACTAGTATTAATCTATATTTGGCTAACATGGGTCATCATGTGGCCATGTGACAGATGGTGTAAAGGAATTAATGGAAAAAAGTTGGCTTACACAGGGTAAATTGAATGCCAGATGGGACAAGGTTTAAATGCCCACTCATGAGAAATTAATCCTGCCATTTAAGGTGATAAAACAGGGGAGAGAGAAATTTTCCATGGCTCGACTTGGTGATGTGCCAAGTTTGAACTGTGGTGACTTCCTCTTGATGAGCTCGGTATGGTGATGGAAAAGAATTGTGATGGAGCGCGACGAGCTCAATAGAATGATACACACAAAATATACATAAGTTTATAGAGGGCTGAAGGCCGAGTCCAAGGGACAAGACATACATACACTAAAATATAGGGAACCAAAGCTCTACAAGGACTGAAGTGAAGCTCATAGAATGATGGTGACATATATAAAGTATCTAAAGATTATTTACATGATTATACAATGCTTACACAGCCACACGAGCTACCTATTGACAATATACATTGCATACATTAATTTACAACTGCACAAAGGGCGAACAACCCTCTGGCAGAGCCAACCCACGAATGAGAGGCAAACCAAAATCATAACACGAAGGGCAGAAATGACACAACCAAACAAAGATGAAAAAAAAACAAAAGGAAACAACAAGAACCAGACAACAAGTAACCAAAGAAGGGAAAACCAAAAACCAACCTAGAAAGATGAAGAAAAGAAGAGGAGAAGAACACCAGGAGCGCTCTACAAAAAGTCTACCCTCGAATGATCATGAATGGACACCGCACATCAACTTGTAATCAACCACTAAGCACAAAGAAATTCACTGTTTAATCACAGCTTAATCACCTAAGAATCTCTCTGAATGCTCTAAGTGTTTTAATCATGGTAATTGTGAAAGTGATGGGTAATTTTGATTTATACTCTTAGGGTAAAAAAAAGTTACTCTTCTCTGCAAACTCTAGAACAGGTAGACCTCTGGACTTTGGGCCTGGGGGATTCCATGTAACTATGCCTACTCGTGAAAGGAGACATAGTTGAAGAGAATCCTGGAGTCCAGAATCTGGCTCTGTAAGAACAAAAGACTCCAGGACCGGGCCTAGAGTCACAAAAGATAGAAAGCAAAAGAAAGACAAACCTTGTGGGAGGAAAGCCCAAAGGAAAAAAAAAGGAAACAAAGCAAGAGCAAAAGAGAAAAGAGGGGACCCAATATTTTGCACACAAAATATAGGGACGGGTATGCAGGGCATAAAAAATGGTGACTATCTGGGATGAATGCCTTCATGCATTCAAGAACTTCAAAATCTCTGGTTAGAAAATTTGGAATCAATCTTTACTTGGAGCATCCTGCTTGCAAGGTGCGAAGCGTCTAAGAAAATCTGTCCCATACATGATTCAGTCCTTGGCCTTTCGTCAGTTGTGAAATTTGTGCTTTGAAATAAAATCAAGCTGATGACCCTTGGGAAAAGTAGAGAAGAGGCACTAAATATATCAAACCAAAGTCATCAAATCTTCTCATTTCCGCTGAATATTTGGAATTCCTCCCTTCTTTAGTTCTTTCCTTTCTTTTGTTTCCTTTTATGAATGGGAAGGTGATACTTCTTTCACTTTGGACCTTAATATTAGCCAATTTTTGAGGTGGTACTCCTTTCACTTTTCCATCCACTTCAAATGGCCTAATGGAGAAGAGAACTCTGGACCCGAAAAGTATTTAAATGTTTTTTAGACTTGGGCCAACAAACTAGTGCGACTGATCTACTCTCAGTGTGTCTGATTACTTGTTCCTTTTGATTTTGATCTAACTAATTTTTGGACTTCTGAGAGATGAAGCTGATGAAGATTACTTATAGCCTGTTACCAAACTTACAAAATAAATCTGAAGTGCGGACCAATTCCATCATGCTAACAATAGATTCCAAGTTCACCTTAATGAAAAAGGCACCATCCTAGAGATGAGATGTTATGCAAAGCATACCGGTCTACAAAAGGGAGGACAAAACACTGGGAACCCGAAAAAGAAAGAACAAAGCCAAAAAAAAAATAAAAAGGAAAAGGGGCAGTCCCGGAGGATAGCCAACAAAATTATTTACAAGGAAAGGCACCCCAAACAGAGCACCGAGAATGATATTTACAAGCAGGACTTTACATAAAATACAATTCTGGACAAACTCATCTCATTCGAAATAATGCTTGAGAAACTATCCATTGACAGGCAATGGAATGGCTTCTCTGGTCATGGTACTAAGGTGATAAGTATTTGCTCCGTGGATCTCATATATCAAGTATGGTCCAAGCCAGAGCTGTTGGAATTTGGTGTGCTTTCCTTTATTTTCTCGGGCCTTGTCCCTTAAAAGGACTAAGTCTAAAATTTGAAAGGCCTTATACTGGGTTCTTTGGTCAAACCATCATTTTACTACTGCTTGGTGACATGCAAAGTGTTCGAGGGCTACGACTCTTTGTTCTTCCATTCTCACCAGGTTCAAAAGCCAGACTTCCACGATGTTGTCCTGGTTGCCAAATTCCTGCATGAACTGTAACACCAGGATCTGTAAGTTAATAGGGAATACTAAGTTTTGGCCATAAACTAGGTGGAATGGGGAAGTCCCTAGGGCTTCCTTTATTTGGATACGATTTGCCCAGAGAGAGAATCTAAGCTTTTGGTGCCAGTCCTGGGGATTTCATTCTAATAGATGTTTGATCACCTCAAATAAATTTTTGTTGGTAGATTTAGCAACACCATTACCCTGGGGGTAGTAGTTGCTGGAGAACTTCAGAGTGATCTTTCTATCATAGGTCCATTCAAGTAATTGTGCCAAAGAAAATGTTGAACCATTGTCACATACTATAGCAAAGGGCATTCCAAATCGCGTGATGATATTTTCTTCCAAGAATTTTATGACTACATATGCCATTTTGTTTTTTCAAGGGATCACTTCAGACCATCGGGTGCAATAATTGGTAGTAGTCAAGATGTACTGGTGGTTGGCAGATGAGTTGGGGTTGATTTCCCCAATAAAGTTAAATGCCCATTGGACAAAAGGTCAAGCTTCAAAGATCGGCTGCAAAGGCATGGCCTGGTTCTGCTCATGATGTGTCATAGTCTGGCAAGTGTGGCATTTCCTAACGTGAGTATAGACATCCTTAAAGATATAGGGCCAATAGTATCCATCTAGGAGGATCTGATGGGTAGTGGCATCAGCTAAGCCATGCCCAGTTCTAAACTGCCCCTAGAATTCTTCGATTATCTTTGCATCTTGAACCCTATCAATGCATCGGAGGTACACTCCCTCATAGTTTCTACAAAAAAGTGTGGAATTTTTGATCATGAAGTGTGCAATTTTCAATCACAGGGCACGAAGTTTGTTTGGAGGCAATCCCTCTGGGCATCTATTGTTCAACAAGTACACCATGTCTGTGTACCATGGATCCTGAGTGATGGACTCCACTGTATATGCTTGACATTCAATGTGTGGAGTCTCTTCTTCCATCACTCTACATAGTCCCTAGCCTCAAACTATCTTCATGGGTTGCATTTCTAGATCATACTCTTGGAGGATGGCCATCCATTTCCCCCATTTTTCTCCCAATTCACTTTGCATTAGTATAGATTTTACTGCCTGGTTCGGGATGATAGTATGCACTTTACTTCAGAGAATATAATGCTAAAATTTCTTCACGGTGTGAACAAGAGAAAAGGCTTGTTTTTTCAAAGGTGAATACCAGACTTCAGCGTTCTTAAAGGGGGAGCTCATGAAAGCTATTGGTCATTCCTCCCCTCCGACCTTCTGGGTCAAAACTGCCGCAATAGAATATGGCAAAGCAAAGGAATATATGTAAAAGGGGAGAGAATATTCTGGACTAGCCAAGACTGGGGCCTCCTTTATTGTTTGTTTAATCTGAGTGAACACCTGCTTTGCTTCTGGGATCCACTCAATTTTAGTATCTTTCTTCATCATTTCATTGAGTGGCTTTACAATTTTAGCGAATCCTGTGATGAACCGCCAAACAAAATTGATCTTTCCAAAGAAAGATCTCATTTCCTTCTTGCTGCTGGGCATTTGTAGGTTTAGTAGCGCTTCAAATCTCTCAGGGTCATTAGATATACCCTTCTCGGAGATAATATGCCCGAACAACTTCCCTTCAGTGACCCCAAATATGCATTTCTTAGGGTTGAGGGATATTCCATACCGACGACATCTCTCACAAATCTGGGCGAGGTGGGTAGAATGATCACGCCTGTCCCAGAAAAAGATGGTCAAATCATCCATGTAGATGATTATACACCAGTTCACAAGGCCCTTGAATGTAATGTCCATAGTGTATGCACCCTAAAATGGTCGCCTAGACTTTAGGCCCCATTTTATCATTTTATCAATTTATCAAATTTCTAAATCAATACTTTGGAACATTTTCAATTCAAATCAATTTCCTTGATCAAATTGTAATTAATTCAATTATTCAATTATTTCAATATTTCCTAAGGTTTGATCATTTTTATTTTAATTAAAAGATTTAATCTTCTTTTTAATTAAATAAAATTCCTCTGATTTAATTAAAAGATTTAATCTCCCTTTTAATTAAATTCCTCTTATTTAATTAAATTCAATTTCTCCCATTTAATTAAATAAAATTCTTCTAGTTTATTTAATTGAAAAAAAACCCCTCTTTTAATTAAATAAATTAAAATCCCCACTTAAAGCAGTTTATTTGATGAAAAAGGCAATAAATTAAATGAAAATTAAATTAAAATCTCTTTTTCTTCACATCCTCCTAAGTGGTGGGATTTTTGTACCTCTTAATCATAGCCTTTGATTTTTGTCTCTTAATCTCAACCGTTCACTTTCCTTTAAAATGAGACCTCTCCTCATTTTCAATATTAGGTTTTCATAGTATTGTTATGCTGCAGGTTTGGAGAGCAATTTTGGAGGAGGATTTGAGCACTTGAGCTTGGATATTGCAACTTCTCTCTTCTTGTCTTCTTCTTCTTGCATCCATGGCTATTCATGTAGATTAGATTCATGTTTATTTTCATAGATTAAACTTGCATTTGTATTTCCTTTCATAGATTAATCATGCATTGTTATCATCTAGATTAATTTCTTTTCATGCATGGTTATCATATAGAGTAGATCTCATTTTCATGCATTTGAATCTCTCATTTCATGGTGTACTTGCATAGGCACTAACTAGGTCAATCTGAGGGCCTCCATTTTACACCTTTGCACTCAATGACTAGAGAGCTATGGATCGATATTTGAGGCCTCATTCTTGAGCAACCTTGGATGGAATGATTCATAGAAGTGTGTCAACATTTTAGCACACATTTTTGGCGTGCACCGTGGGGCATGATGCTCCTGATTTTCCTTCATTTTATCAAATTTTTAGATTTTCTAATCTTTACATGGTTATTTTATTGAAGTTTTTCAAGCCTAACCCTGGTGCAGATTTGCTTGGAGATGAAAACCCTATATTTTCAAAGATTTGATCATATCTCCCAAATGGCTTAGAGTTTTGGTCTGAAATGTTTTTTGTAGGTTGACGACATATTAGAGTAGCTCCAATAAAAAATTTAGAATTTTTTTGAGATATTTAGAATTTTTTTATAATTTTTTCTTTATTTTTCATAAATCCTTACTTTTTGGTGCAAATCAGTGAATTTTTTTGAAATGTTTACATTTTCAAAAATCTCTTTAAATTCTATAGGGGGTCCATTATTTGAGTTTTAAATTTAAATGCAATATCATAGCTCATTTGGTCAATTTATGAAAACTAGTATATTTTGAGAAAATGGCTCCCTATAGCACAAATGAAAAGATCTTTTTAAAATTCAAACATTTTTGGAAAGCTCTCTATTTTTTAATAGGGGTCTCTTTTTTGTATTTAGGGTTTAGGATCCAAATGCATGGCATGTAAGTCCAATCTTGTTGATTAGGTCAAAAATCAAAATTAAAAAAGGGCATTTAATAATTAGCTTGCACTCATTTTTCACGTGGTTCAATGCATGATGTGAGTTGTCATTTGTATTATTTTTTGGTTATTATTGCTCCTAACAATTGATTTTTAGATCTAACCCTAGGATTTGCATAAGTTGAATATACATTGCATATCTTGTTTGCTTGTCTTGCTGCTTGGAGAGTTCGTGGGGATTGCTTGGAGTTGCATGGATAAACAACAAAATGATTCGCGTTGCATTGGATTTAAGGTATTTTGTTTATCTCTATAACATTTAGATTTTGGGAATTAAAATGAACATCTCATGTGTTTAGCTTGAGTGTTTCTTCCTTTCATAGATCACATTTCTAATTGGTGCTCTAAAATGGACCTAGATTTGCTTTCTTGCATACATGTTTCACATAGTAATTAGGCCTTATGAACACTATTTGTGGCGATCTTGAGAGAGTGGGCTTCATTCACTTGTTTTACATGTGAAGGTCTTCTTGAAAATAGATCCCCTTGTAGGTAGGGAAGGATTTTGTTTTCATCTCATTGGTCAACTTGGTTTGGACTTTAACTTTTGGCAATACTTTCTCTCTTTGGGGGATTGGTGTCATTTGTTTTTCTGTGAGCCTTGAATGAGGTGATTTAAAATTAGTGGGTCAATGAATCATGTTTGCTATATTTTGGTGAGGTGAAGAGGCTAGAGGATTATGCTCTTTTCCCTTTTGGGAGAATTAGAAACTTGGAAACCTTGAATCCAAACTAAGTCCCCATGTGGTCCATATTGTGAGGCTTCCTTGTTAGAGAGGGTTAACTGTAGTGGACATTCCATTTATTGGGTCAACCACATGGATAGAACCTCAAGCGGTAATAGCCATTTTCGTCATGGTAGTAACAACTACTATATAAATGTCCTTGTGGAAGAAATCTCCATGGGTGTAGTTTCTTGTGGGTTGTCAGATCTCCTCAGCAGCTCCTGATTGATTAAATTATCAGACTGTGTCAAAAACTCGGTGTGCCAGGATTGGATTTCACCCACTTGAAATTAAAAAAGTTACAGAGTCAAGCCATTACTAAGAACTATAGTGCAACCAACTTTTTCTTTCATAGTACTATGTGCGTGATTGGAAAAAAATTGAGAACATACACAAATAGCATTCTTACAGAGTAGAAATACTATGACACTATCTATGTTCATGTGCAAGGTTGCTTTGTCCCTTGCTCATTGTTTGAAGACATTGACTGTTTGAACTCCCTGATTGTTGTCTTACGTGCTTGATTCATGATAGAATCTGTTAATGCATCTAGTTGGTCAATTAAAATGAACAAATCTGTGTTCCTGAGTGATACAAACTTTAATGTATCTCCCCAAAAGTGCTATGACATGTTTCTCAACATCCAAATGAACTTAAATGGTATCAAGTTGCACAAAATGACTCTTGGTATTCTTTCTTCCACATCTCCCATGTCTTCCTAGTCTTCCATTCCCATTCTTTCTCTTCTTCTTTCACCCTTCTTCCTCTTCTTCCTAAGATCTTCACATCTTCTTGATTCTTTTCCTCTTACTATCTAGTCTATCTTCTTCTATTTTCATCTATACTATCACTTCCATTCTTGATTCCTTCTTCTTAGGAAAGGTCTCTTGACAATGGATGATATCAAACTCATCGATCAATTTATGACATATTGTTCATCCAATGATCTTTCTAGATGTTACATGAGTGATGAATCCATAGCAAAAATAAGACAAAAATTGAATGAATCAGATGTCTTTGCCAGAATCATGTACATGATCATGTTATGATCTCCTTCTTCCAAACATCTTTCATCTTCTAAGTCTTCTCATCATTGTTCATTATCCAAATCTTCTTCCTCTACTAGGTCTTCACATCCTTCTTCTTCACGATCTCATTCTTCTTCTACTTCTTCCAAGAGTCATGATTCTCTTCAAAATGCATACCATAATGAGCCATGTGATAATCCTTGTGATATCTCTTTCGTGAAGAATGACATGCCTGTTTATGATGACTATGACTTTGATAATCCCGCCTATTATAAGTCTGTTGACTTTGATGCCTATTCTGATGATGGCTATTATGATGAAATACATAGAAATGATTATGACACTTCTATTCCTAAGGGTCCTCCTCGTCGTGTGCTCGCACTTACTAGGGATGGCAGTTCACAGTGGAGAGATTGTGATGGTGATCCATATGATTCTGATTTTGAAAGAGACTTTGATGAGTTTTATGAACAATACTTCGACGATAGATTTGAGGAAGAGAAAGCTTTTGGCGCTAATTACAAATGTCAATTCTATCCCTCCTCTAAGCATTCTTGTTCCAAAAATAAAGATTTCACTCTCAAGCAAGATCATGTTAATGATGAACCATTGTTTTTTAATGATTCCCTTCCATCCTCTACTTCCTCCAATACACATACATCTCCTAAAGTTGCCAAATCTTCCACAAATCCTTCATCCAACAAAAGTCCTAATGCTTTTCATGCAGTTCCCTATAATTATTCTCAAGGGCTACCTCTTAAAGAAACTCAAGCTAACCTTCACTTGGCTGCAAATACTTTCAATAATGCTAAACCTAAAGAGCCTAAGACTTTATATTCTATAATTCCTACTTTAGCTAATCCTTCCCCATCTCTCCCCAAGTCTCCCATACCATTCCAACATGCTTCCTTATCCTCAGAAGTGGCTCCATGTCAAGAGGAATCTAAAAATGATAAAGAAAAGAACATAAAGAAAGATCAAGATCAAGAAATTTCCATGTATTCTAATCCTTTTTATGATGACTCTTATTCGTGTCATGGTTCTTTTGATCCCTTACACCCTTTCTCATTCATTCCACCCTGTCTTAAGTCTTCTCCTAAGCAAGATAAAGTTACTACTTACACCGTTGAGCTTATTGACAATCAAAATAACCTTACCACACTTGCAATTTCCAAAGATGATACTTCCATTAAGGTTATTAAAAATGGTGTTGTTACTTCCATTGTTAGCCCTATTGAAAATCAAGAGAATAATTATACGCTTATGCTATCCAAAGATCCTTGTCAAGATCAAAGTCTTCCATCTTCTTTTTCTACCACTCCATGTTCGCTTCCACTTTCTACTCTTCCTAAGTCTTTTCAAGCTTCGAAAAATCCTATCAAAGAAGGTTCTCCTATTCAAGATGTTCATGATCCTATTGAAAATCCTAATGCTCACTCTAAAGATGTCGATGTCCTTGATTGTCATATACATGCTGATGAACTTATTGATTATCCTTTTGCGTCTTCCACATCCATCCTTGGACCTCCTCCACCAATACTAAGGGCTTCACATTTTCCTTCCATATTGGGTCTTTATGTCCCTTCACTTTCCCCTCCTAACTCTCCTAATTCATCATCCATCTTGGGTCCTTACATGCCTCTATCTCCCATCTTTCCTCAAGATCAACATAGATGCATACCCTTGAATCCTTTTCATCCATCCACCCATCTAAACCAATCATATTCTTCTTCTTCCTCCACATGTCCCAAGTATTTTGGAAGAAACTTGAATGTTCAATAAAAGAAAAAGAAGCAATACAAGAATCCATCTAAAAAATAAGATCACCATGTCTCCTCTAATCGACATGGGGGCATAAAGTCAAAAGAGATATCTAAGAAGAAAACTACAATACAAGTATGGGTTCAAAAATCCATCATTGAAGATATTCTCTCTAAATCATCCAAAAGAAATGAAAAGCCTACGACTATATGGATTCCAAAGTCTCTCTTGAAAGAGTCTTATGTTGAGGAATAAGTGAATTTGACATTCAAGCTTCCAAAGGCTTCCACTTCATCTCTTCCAAAAACATTCTTTCATTCCATGCACCTAAACCACAACCTCTATTATACATTCACCATATTCCTTCATGCATTCCTTCATTCACATTTCCTTCATCCTCTTGCCACCCTTCAAGGTGTGTATTGACATTGATCTTTCGTTCCTTTCCGTCTACCCTTTCACAATCCTTCCATTCACTATCCTTCTACCTTCTATCCTTTTTCCTCATTTGTCTATTCCTCCTATCTTCCAACCTCACTCACTTTTCATAAAACCTTATCCTCCATTTTTCTCTTTCATCTTCCTTTCCCTATCAACATCTTTGAGCATATCATTTTGAATTCTTGACATATAATGGTTTATCTTTTCAAGGAGCATTATCTAAAAAGCTTGGCTTCTTCCAAACAATTCAAAAAATTTAAAAAATTCAAAAAAGAAAAAAAATTAATTAAAAGGAAATAAATTCGTCCTATGGTGAAAACCACTCCTTTGTGGCACCTTGGATAAGTACCGTGATGAAAACTTAACAATCAGACATCATGCGTAGCTCTTCTACATCTTTCATCCATTCCATATTTTCTCTTTGATCTTGACAATGTTGATCTATACACAAACATTTGGGCTATCTTATGAACTATATTACGATGATCTTGCTTTCATTCCTTTCATATTTAGCCTTCATATCTATCTTCCTCCATTCATTTTCGCCTATCACTATCCTTTTCTCCTGTGGTCTTGATCTAAAAAGAAAAAAGAAAAAAAGAAAGAAAGAGTAAAACACGGTGTTATGAAGCCTCTTGGCATGTCTACTCCTTTGGACTACATCCTTTCATGCTCTTGCATTACACTTTTGTGACTTATCCTATGTTGGCCTTTCATTGCTTTTTCAAATGTGCTTTACATAATGTTTCTTTTTCCCTAGCTAGGGTACTCTTGAGGAGTTTGCCTTTAAGGATTTCTTCCCTTCATTCTCCTTCATTCTATTGTCTTCCATCTCTTCCACCAGCTTGCTAATCCCTCATGTCCTCCACCTTGCTAAATATTGGGACTGCATGATGTGATCTTGCTTGGAAGTTTGATGCCCATTCTGTCTCGGGGCATCCTTTTGTACATATTTATTGATCCTGAAAAAATTCAAAAAAATGATATATTGTTAAAAATTCTAAAAATCAGAAAATATCCTAAAAAAATGATCATCTTAGTGAAAACCTAGCAATAGGTGCTTTGATGTATCTCAAAAAAATTATATATTCCAAAAATAAAAAAATTCAAAAATTCAAAAATTTAAAAAAAAAAAAGAAAAAGTACCTCCGTAAAAACCTGGAAACAGGCTCTTTAGTACCAAAAATTCAAAAAAATGATAAAAAGTCCTGAAAAAAGAAAAAAAAAGAAAAAAGAAAAAAAGTAAAAATGAAAAAATTGTAATAAAATCTAGGTGGTGAAAACCTGGAAACGGGTGCTACTTGAGGCCTTTGCACCCTTGTTTCTTAGCGCGTGACCTCAACACTTAGCCTTTCTCCATCATGCCTTGTCCTTGTTGCCTTGGTTTGGAATTGGTCTTTTTTTTTGTCTAGGGGGCATAACTGTGTTAGCTTTGGTCTCTTGGATGTGTTAGTCTTTAGGACACCTCACAAATGGTGTTTTTCAATACCACCTCAACTGTATTTTTCAATACAACCCCTGACATTGAGTATTTTTCAACACTTATCAGTTTGGTCTTACCCCATTTTGTCATGTGGTCTTATCTACTTGTAAGCATTCAATCCTTATCCTCGGAACTCAATATCAGTTAACACACTTAAATTTTTAAACGTAACACTTAATGCTTGAGCTACGTCATGATATTTTCTTTGTGTGCTGCTTGTTATTGATTTTCATTGAGTGTCCTTGTCTAATAAGTCTCTCCGTGATGCATAGCAAGAGGACTTGGGGCATGGGGCATGTTTTTATTTGCTTCTTGCTGTATACTTCACTTTTTTTTGCACAACCGTTCTACTGGTCATCCTGGCCTCTACGCCTTAATGCGAGTGTGGTTTTTCTATATTAAATTTGGTTAGCTAACATCACAGTCATCTTGACCTTTATGTATTTGATGCTTATGTTAGAATCTTTCCACATTCCAATCTGATATAAATCACATTCATATCTTCATAGTTGCGCTTGTGACTAGTGATGATTGTGTGATTTTCTGATGTCCGTTAATAATGGCCCAATGATGAAAATAAGTTCCTTTACATTCTCTTATGAATGATGAACACAAGATCCTATGTTTGTTGCTCTATTGCAAGTAAAACTTTGCATTTTCATGTAGCTTGCATTGTTAGACTTCATGTTAGTTTGCATTTTTAGGCTACATTATGATTTTGAGAGGGTTTTCCTTCATCTTTCCTGTGGACTTTTAATGAACTGTGATCACGTTCTCATCTTTATTTCCTTATCTTCTTTCGTGATCTCAATCAAAACTTTCTATCTTAAACAGTTGATTAATTTTGGGGCATTCTCTTTCTTGAGGCAAATTCTCTTTCTTCCCTCCATTTCTTTCTACCTCTTCCAAACTTCTATCTTCCATTCACTTTAACCCCACTTCTTCTTCTTCTTCTAATTCATTATTGGGGCATAATATTTTGTGCTTAATTATCTACCTTGGTTCTTTGATCCTTATATCTTTCATCTTACATCAAGAACCTTATCTTTAGTTCAATTTGATCAAAATTTATCAATTTGCTGTTTCTCCTCTATCTCATTTCGATTTTGATCAGGAGGGGGCAGTACCTATCAAACTTCAATCTTTGATTCAACTTTATCAATTATATGAATTTCCTTGAGATTCTTATCTCTGACATGTCAATTACTTATTTCGGTGTTGACTTTGTCTTTTTCAATTGTGTTTATTTTTGTCCTGATGTATGCCTGAATCGACCACACGTCTGGGTTATTTTGTGATCCCAAGTCAACCTCACACTTCAACTGCATTCTTTGACTACATGTGTTCCCGAGTCGACCACACATTAGTCAAAGAGGGAAAAATGTATGCACCCTAAAATGGTCACCTAGACTTTGGGCCCCATTTTATCATTTTATCAAATTTCTGAATCAATGCTTTGGAACATTTTCAATTCAAATCAATTTCCTTGATCAAATTGTAATTAATTCAATTATTCAATTATTTCAATATT
>MU225389.1:465829-486774 GCA_018584345.1 Thuja plicata
TAAAATTCCTCTTATTTAATTAAAATATTTAATCTCCCTTTTAATTAAATTCCTCTTATTTAATTAAATTCAATTTCTCCCATTTAATTAAATAAAATTCTTCTAATTTATTTAATTGAAAGAAAACTCCTCTTTTAATTAAATAAATAAAAATCCCCACTTAAAACACTTTATTTGATGAAAAAGGCAATAAATTAAATGAAAATTAAATAAACATCTCTTTTTCTTCACATCCTCCTAAGTGGTGGGATTTTTGCCTCTTAATCATAGCCTTTGATTTTTGCCTCTTAATCTCAACCGTTCACTTTCCTTTAAAAGGAGACCTCTCCTTCTCATTTTCAATATTAGGTTTTCATAGTATTGTTATGCTATAGGTTTGGAGAGCAATTTTGGAGGAGGATTTGAGCACTTGAGCTTGGATATTGCAACTTCTCTCTGCTTGTCTTCTTCTTCTTGCATCCATGGCTATTCATGTAGATTAGACTCATGTTTATTTTCATAGATTAAACTTGCATTTGTATTTCCTTTCATAGATTAATCATGCATTTTTATCATCTAGATTAATTTATTTTCATGCATTGTTATCATATAGAGTAGATCTTATTTTCATACATTTGAATCTCTTATTTCATGGTGTACTTGCATACGCACTAACTAGGTCAATTTGAGGGCCTCCATTTTACACCTTTGGACTCCATGACTAGAGAGCTATGGATCGATATTTGAAGCCTCATTCTTGAGCAACCTTGGATGAAATAAATCATAGAAGTGTGCCAACATTTTAGCACACATATAGCCTTTTGAAATGTGGCCCCTGTGTTGATCAGGCCAAAGGGCATTCTCCAATATGCAAATGTTCCCCACTTGGTGGTAAATGTCATTTTATCTCTATCTTCATATTTAACCATGACCTGGTTATACCCGGAGTACCCATCCAAGAAAGACATCATTTGTGATTCATTCACGATTTGTAATACCTCATCCAAAGATGGGAGAGGGTGGTTATCCTTCTTAGATGCCTTGTTTAAATTTTGGAAATCCATGCAAAGGCGGATCTCACAACTTTTCTTCCTCATAGGGACTAGGTTGGCAACCCATGTAGTATGCTAGATTGGAAAGATGATCTGGGATAACAATAGTTTTTGACCCTCTCGATGAATCAGAGGCTCAATCAGTGGGTTGACCGGTCATTGCTTTTGTCAGAAAGTCTTAGCATCAAGCTTGAGTGGGATGGTATGAGTCATAATGAATGTATGATAGGTTTTCAAGTCCTCATACCCCCACGCGATTACATCAATGTTTTATCAGAGAACCATGAGAATCTTCTCCTTCTCCTCTAGGGAGTAGGAGGTGCCAATGTGTATCATTTTCTCTTCACTGGGAAAGCCGATGTTCACTTTTTCAAATCTTCCTCCCTCAGAGGAGGATGATATATTTTCCCAGCCCTGAAGGTCCAAGTCAAAGATTTGTTCAAGTGCGACCATCCCCTTAGGGATGGTGTTGGTTGGAAAATCCATGATCCCGTTGTCTTCATCACTCTGTCCAGTATCATCATGATCTCTCTTGTCTACTATATGGTCCTCAAAGACACCAACATTGGCCATAAAGGCCATGATATGCTGATCGTCCTCAAAGACCTAAAAATGGGTGACATTGTTTGGAATGGATGGGGTGGGGACCATCTCAACAGAAATTTTTTGGAGTCAGGAGCTAGCCATTGGCTCAAGCATGCTGGCAGAAATAGCGAGGGCATCTGGGACATAATTTTGTCTTGGGGGAATAAGTTCAATGCCAAAGGTATCAAAATATTCGATAAGGCTCTATACTTGGTTGTGATATGTGGCCAACCTTTTGTCATGACAGGTGTATTGACTCCGAACTTGATTAACGATCAACTTTGAATCACCTAGGGGCTGAAGGTGAGTGATTCCTTTCCTTAGTACAAATAGGAGTCCAAGGACCAAAGCCTCATGCTCTGTGACATTATTTGTGTATTTGAACTGTAGCCTATAAGATGCGAGAAAGGATTTCCCCTGCGGGTTGGTCAATTCTTGTCTAACCCTACAACCTTGTTTGGATCGGGACCCATCGAACTTAAGGGTCCACAAGTCATCGTTTGTTGTCTGGAGCTGGGAAGACGAAGTGGTCTTTGGATTATCTCTAGGAAGGTTGGGAGGAATTTCCTTTGGTGTTGATGGTACATGGGTGAGGCCTGCCTCCAGAGAGATTTTTGGTTGGGATCCCTAGGCAAATGACACTGAAGAGGCGCTGCCAGTAGAAGTATTGGGTCGTAGGGAATCAACTATGTGTTCTTCCTTCCTGAGGGCATCGATGTGCTGGGTAGCAGAGACAAGGCAAGGCTCACACTCTAGCTTTGAATTTTTCTGATAATGTACTTAGCACCAAGTGCTAGACAAGAGTGTAGCGGGGGTCATTGCGATACTGTGAGAGTTAACCTTAACCCTCACTTTTTCTTCTAGGTCCTAGGTTCTCTGAGAAACTATGGGGTCCTCCCTGTGGGTGAAATCAAATGTTAAGATCTTGAGGGGTTGGTACACCTTGGGGGAAGTCTCAGAGAAGAGGACTTCATTTACCCTCCCCACTTTGCTGAGGGCTTGTTTTATCCAAGGCTCACTTTCAACCTAGATCTGGTTAGATTCTCCCTCCCAGGGGAGCCACAAGTGGGAGAAGTCGGTGGAGAAATACCCATTAAGGGACTTAGACCAATTGTGACTTAGTAACATCCCATAAGTCTCTTGGATGTCAATCATGCTGGCTATCCTGGGGTCCTGGATGAGTTGAATTTGGATGTTCTTCAGTTCACCCACTATTTTTACAGCAATTTTATCCAGCTGGATTACTGCACCGTTAGACGAGGTGGGGTAGAATCTGAGTTTTTGGCATATGGATAAAGGCATGATGTTTCCCAAAGCCCCAAAATCTACCAGGAAATTTTGTATATTCTTCCCTTGTATGTTCAAACCAAGTAGGAAGGGAGGATCCTCAATATTTCCTTGGAAGACAGCCGCATTGGCGTCATCAAAAGTGACAGTCTTGGGTGGGTGATTGACAACTTCTGGGTTTTCCAAGAGCTTCAGAAGAGACTTCTTCTACTTGGGACAGTTTAGCAAAACCTCCATCAAGGTTATGGAGGTGGTAGTTTGTTCTAACACCTTCATGATGTCAAACCTTCCTCCCAAGAATTGGTAGCTTCCCTCGGGTGGGTCCTTAGCTTGGTTAGAGCTAGGACCTTTCAGAGGGATGAATCGATTAGTCGTTTTTTCCTGGGGAGGAGTATCTTTGGGAGGCGTGGGTGTGTAAACTGGTCCTTTACCAGCCTGACTCTGAGTGTTGTAGGGAGTTCATGGGTTGGTGAAGGCATTGGCCTCAAAGGCTGGAATAGATTCATCAAAGAACCCTTGTAGTTTGGGTTCCTCTTCATCTTCTCTATCTGCTCCAAATAAGACAATCTCATAGGTTCAATAGTCAAGGAGGACAACAGTTGTCAGAGGGATTCCACCTCAGGGGATAGCTGGGTGTTCGCATCACAATGTGATAGTTGTTGTGGTTGGTTCCTTGGGAAAGTAGCAACATTTGTCAGAGTTGAGGGTGACAATCCTCCAGCCGCGGATGACTGAAAGAAAGACACTCTGGAAGGTTGTGTCTGTGGTTGTTGCATTTTCTGCGGCTAGTTCCAGGGAAAGGATTCTAGACCTGGTGTTTTCTGTGCTTGAGATGGATATACATACCAAGCCTATTGGTCTATCAGCGGTGGTGGGGGATTCATGACCATCACGGGGAACCCATTTCCTAATTGGGGTTATATCCCTTGGCGTAAGAAGTTCCACCGTGTAGCATGTTAAAGGGCATGCTTTGCCCAATCCCACCCGAATATTTGTTAAGACCATGGGACAAATCCAAGGCCAGGTTGTAAACTTTCTCTAGAGTATCCCAGTCATTGGGGGCAGTAGTTCTCTAGAGGAGAGTGGCAACGAAAGGGTCCATCACATTAAGATAGGTTTTGATGGTTACATCCACAGATGGGATGAAGGGACCCATGCACTGCTTTAAGGTGTGTTGGAACCGATGGTTGAATGCTGCAAGGGGTTCATTTGTTTCCTTCCTAATGGAAATAAACTGGCTATGGGACCACACTGGGTCCACATGTACATGGAAGGAAGCTAGGAAGGCATCCTCCATGTCCTACCAACTATTGATGGAGTTGGTGGGAAGGTTAAGGTACTAGTTCAACTCATTCTATCCCAGGGACAGAGGGAACATCTAGGTCACAATGTCTTGATGTTGGATCCGGTGTTAGTTCATGGCATCTTTGTATGCCTGCAGATGCTCTTCTGTGGTTCATGAGCCTAAATTCTCATATCAGGGACAAATCTTTTTTGGGTGCGCAGGAAGATCATTGGTTGCACCTAGAAAAGTTCACATCGGGAATCCAGTGTTGCCAAAATATGCAGCCATTAGGGGTGTTAGATTTTGACTAGGTTGAGCGTTAATTCCTGGGGTCATTTGGGGGACTTGGGTATTCTGAGCTACAGTAGATCCCTAGACAATGGCGGTTGGCTTGGCTTTCGGGGTCCATTTCTTTTGAGCAGGAGGCTCAAGTTCAACAAACCTTCTGGGATTGGGAGCTGATCTAAGGACTTTTTCAAATTTCACGAGTGAAAATGATCTAATCCCACTAAAGGTCTAACTCCTAAAACTATGGCTTGGGGAACCCTCAGGCGGTATAAAATCTAAATCCTTAGAGGGGGACAAGTTCATGCACCTATTTCTGTTGATGAGACTTTGTGATCGGGTCTGCCAATAGATGTAAGTTGTCACTGGGTACCAGGGTATCGGCTATCGGCCAACTTCACCTATAAAGGTTGTCCAGGGAAATGAGATTCCCTGGGCCTTCAAGCACACGAGAGTCAAGTCTTGATAGTGTGGGAGCTTAGTTGGGAGTGTGACTATTTTGTTCAGGGGGATACCTGGTTATCTTGGCTCATCTTCTCTGGGGATTTAAGTGAGTGGGGTTTCCTACGAGCATTCACTATCTTTACCAAATAAAATTCAAAAGATATTTCAGGGTTAGAAATATTTCATCTACCTATACTTATGCCAAACATTCAAAAAATCAACCAAGCTCTAACATGCTACACTAAATACCCAAGAAATACAGAACCATCATTTCATATTTAATCAATATCAAGGGAAAAGATGGTCGTTAATCTACTTAAAATATCAGAGCAGGGGACATAAAGAACATACAACACAAAATACTATTAAACTGAAGATCAGAATGCTAACAACATCATTGATAGAACCCTTCCTTCTTCATTAACATGTTTCTAGCAAGCACTGGTGCGTACAACAATGGTGGCTCTAGGGGAGAATTTAACTACTAAAAGCTTCTAAAAACTAAGGAGCATTGAGCTCTGCAAGTAAGAACTGAGAAAATCACAATGCTATTAGCTATGGACTACAAAATCATCAATTTTGCCAACCCTTGGAATGAGGTTGGACTTCTTATTTATATACAAACTTTTGACCTAAAAATAACCTAACTTGTTTTACACTCAAGCAATATAATACAATTTTTGGTGGCCTGTACTACCTGCAGCACACTACAAAGACCTTGAGACAGAAAAGGTCTGACATGTCAGAAGAATAAGACAAGAAAATAGGAGTGGAAGAATTGGCCTCGAGGAGAGAGCCAGGAGGAGAAAAGAAGAAATCTGATCCCCTAGGGATTGAGGCTATATGGCTCATTAATGGAAAAGTGGCTCCCTGTCACCGATGTGCTAGGTGTTATGTTGAAGCGGCACCTTGGGAAGACCACCTATCAGGACCTTCTTGTCGAGCCGACATGCCTTACTAGAGTCACCCACCCTTTGACATCCTTATTAAATTCTTTGAAAGTGACCAGTCGGCTTTGGGAACTGGGACACGGGTCACTTTAAGGAATTCAAAAATATTGGATCTTGGACTCCAGAATCTGGAAGCTTGCACCCCTAAAGAATAAAGGATACAACTGACCCATGGTTGATGGAATTCTCTAGACTCTGGAGAACCTTATTCTTCCTTACTATTTTTTAATTTCTCCAACACCTAGCTTATGCCTTCTTCATCTATGTCTTTAATAATGTCCCATTGACTGCGAACAACCTACAATTTTTCCTCAATATCTCCGGCACTGTTATGAAATTCATCTACCATCTTCACGGTGTCATGTGCCCGGATCATTGTCTTGGATAATCTAGATAACCTGCCTTGGTCAAAATCTCTAGCAATTGGATACAGGGATTCCATCCGTTCATCAAATTTATTGAGGACGTAGTCCTCTGGGGTGCACGTCCTAGTGGTGAAGGGATCGACTTGCGATACTCCAACCAAAAACACTTGAAATAGGCCCAAGGGGTATTGGGTTGCAATCACCTTTTCTTTCAAGGCCTTAACTAGTTCCTTGCACACCTAGATTTTGAGGCCAAGTCTGGAGTACTGGGCCTAGAGGGAATCATATGATTTGTCTCCCAAAATTCCTGCCTCTATGGTGACTTCTTCTCTGGTGTTACAAATTTCTTCCAACCCGGCCCTCCATTTCTCATACTTCTCTAAGTCTTTCTCCCATATAAGAGTGGAGCCATTTGCTTGGTTGATAAGGATGTCAATCCGATAAAGGTCCATGAGTGACACCTCTAGAAATTGTCTTTTGGTAGCTACCTTCTCCTTCATGGCCCAGAGGGAATCCACGTCACCCTGTGCAAGTGGAAATCTAGAGGTAGAAGCTTCCGGGTGGACCTCGGCCAGAGGCCGTGTAAGTTCCACCAGGAGTGCAAGGAGATTGGCATTAGTCTCTCTTTCCTCCTTCAACTTCTAGTCTTGTTTGGAATATCGGGCCTCCACTGATTTAGTGGCATCCCTTAGTAAGTCCAGTTCACCTTGCTTGTCTCTTCTCCCCAGTGCCGCTTCTATGATATTATAATCTTTGGGCCTTATGACCGCTACATCTGCATCTAGAGGAGGTTTTGCGATAGTTGCAACTATGTTTCCCGTTGGCCCAATCTGGAGGGTATGGAGCATTTGTGTCTTCTTGGGCTTATGAGCCTTTGCATGGTTGGCCATCATCTCTACTAGGGAGAGTGGAGCTTCTATCACTACCATTGGGGATTTCCTCTTCCTTGATTCCACTAGCCATTGGGGCGGCTGGGGCAGCTTTACAATTAGGACTTGAGTATCCAAATTCTCTTTGAAACCCGACAGTGCATTCCTGGAATGTTCAGTGTCATCAGGCTCCTTTTTTCTTTCCTGTTCGTATTCTTTCTCTTATTTTCCAGAGACCTCAGCATTCACCGCCGTGTCAGTATTCTCCTTTGTGATATCCGTGACTTCTCCTTCTTTGACATCCATATCACATGTGTCTTTGGGGACTTCCTCATCCCTCTTAGCATCAGTTGATCTGACATTTTCATTTCCCAGGTCTTCTCGGTCATTCTACTATTGTTGTTCTTTGGCCTCATTGGCCTCGTTTGCTGGAACATTTTCCTCAATCAGAACATCTTATGGAGGTGGGTGAGGTTTCAAGTCAAAGTTTAACAGTGCAACCACCTTTAGCACCTCACCAAATGTGCTACAAGGAATTTGGTAATCCAGAGTAACAAAGGCATTTGGAGTGTGATGATCGGGGGTACGATTGATCCCATGGGTCTGGGTTCCCTGACCATTGGCTGTTCATCTGCGGTTTTCCTTTGTGTATTTTCACCCTAATGGGTCAGTGTTTTCTCCCTCTCATGATCCCTATGTGTCTCATCCTAGGTTTCCTATTCTAATTCAAATCCTTCTTCTGAAACTTCCTTTTCTGTGGGGATCTCCTCTTTATCTTGAGCGACAATTTCCTCAACCGCTTGACCAATATCATCTTGCAAGTTCATGATTTCATCCACCCCAAACACATCATCAAAATCATCATGTGGGGGAGGGATGTCAAGGATCTCTTCAAGTTTGGGGGAATCTAAACTGACATCAACTAAGGGCACATCTGACATTCTGAGGTTAGCGACCACACTTGGGGTAGGGGTCACCTTCTTATTCTTCTTTCTCAGCAGTGGGATCCCGGTTTCCAAAATACTGGTAGACTCCACCTCAGCAAAATTCTATCTACTCATCATCACAGCCAACGACAGAGATCCCACTGGGTGAGCATATGCCATTGGAGTTACAAGGAGGCTAGAGGATATCTGTGCACTTATCTGTTGGCTGTCCAACCTTGTTGACTCTATCTATTGTTGTAGTTGTACCATTAAAGGGGTGGGGCCTTGGGGAGGTACCTTGCCTAGGGCACCCTCTTTATCATTCCCCTTGCTCATGCTAGGTCTGACGATGGTGAAAGATGGAGTGGACCTTCAAACCATTGGTTTCTTTCGGGTGCTCTTGGGACACACATGGGCAAAATATTGGTGACTCACCTCAAAAATAGGGTGACATACTCCCTTGATTGTCAAGTCTTCTGGGGTGGCCCAATCCACCAGAGGGAGGTCCAACTTTTCCAATCCTTTCTCCTTGTATGCTAGGTCTTCTAGCGACCTTTCATCTGAAAATCCCTTCAGAAAAGTCTGAAGGTCGAGTGCCTTCATGAGTCCTTTGGACATGCGTGAATGTTGATGGGCCCGGAGATCAAAATTGTCCTGACAGTCTACCCAAAAATCTTTAATATATTCTTCATGTGGCGGGGATGCCTGGGGAAGTGCTGCGAAAATTTTTCCTAGAGGATCATAGTTCTTTCGGGCGTGGTGGAATTCCACCAGTCCCAGGATTTTCAATTCATTATCTACCTCCCTTGCTGCGGTGAGGCTACACGTATAATTCCTGCATGAAAATAGAAATGGGATGTTGATGACCCTATTTAATGTAAAGAAGGTATGCAGGTCCATCATTTACCGGTAGAACTCCAAAAGAATGATTATGTCCCCACAATATCGGGAAAGAAGATAGGGTTTCCCAGAGAAGCTGGTCACCCGAATGTAAGTGTGGTGTTGGAACTGAATAAAGTAGTGGCCATAAGTGATGACTAGGTTCATTTCCTCCTGCAGTAATTGGTACCCAGTGTCCTAGGTAAGTGTTAGGATATTATAGTAAATGAAAGCATCATTTACCTGACAGAAATTCACGAAACTGAGTTCCCATTGTACTTAGTGATAATGATCCCATGGGGTCAACTGGCCCGACCTGTTCCCAAGTTCACCAACTGCTCTCAAACCTGGAAAAACTAGTCTTTGTTGGGCTAATTCCCATAGCACATAGGATGTCATATAAAACTTGGAACTCTGGATGATGCCCTTCAGCTGCATGTCCACGTGATTGGCAATGATGGCTGCCCAGTTAAAGTTTAGTTACGGGTGGTGATGTAGTAAAGAAAGTAGTACATCCATGCTGAGAAATCCTGGGCATGGGGAAATCTGAAGATCCTACACATAAATATAATGCTACCTGAATGGGCTCTATGAAATCCCCGCGGGGGATTTTCAACTTCATCCTTTTATGTTCCCTCTTTGGGGACTTCAGCTAGTGAGTGTTAAGGTATTTTCAGGAGATGAGAGAAGCTTCCTTGAACTCATGTAATGACTTGGTCTAATTGAAGATGAAAGACCCCTAGAATTGCGGAATCCCTAGCCCTAAGTCAAAATTTGCTGCATCCAAGATGATGATTGTTGCTGGATATGGTAGTGGCCTGGGATCGGCAAGCATAACAGTCTGAGTAGGTGCATTATACAATGTTGCCAGCTGAAGTATCATCTCTGGTGAATGGACCACACAAGGAAAGTTTTTGGCCTTTATAATGCCAGAAGAGGCCAAGTGGGTGGCCATATTGTCTCTGCCAACCTTTAATTGGTATATGGCTTGAATTAATCCTTGCATTTCAGCTCAAAGTCTAGGCTCTATGTCTATTATTTCCTGTACTTTGGAGTCTACCTTGGACCCCATGAGAATGCCTTCCTTTAGATATTTGGAGGTTAAGGGCAGCTTTGCTAACATCTTTTTGGCCTTGGTTTTTGTGGCCACCCTAGTGGAGGTGGTAGGTAGCTCCAGGATATTAGGAGGGGTGATTACTTCAGACATCTTGATTAACTATTCATAACCTACAAGACCGGAGAACTGTTAGAACATGGTATATATAAAATGAACATTAGAAACTCTGCGAGATTCATCACCACCCTACACTTGTCCAACAAGTGTTAGCACATATCAAATTTTTGAAATACTTAAAATAGACGTGGGTTAGATTTCAGGGTGCTGGAAAAAGTGACCAGGGGATCGACAATGAAATACAAAGGACTCCTTAGGATCCAGAGTCTGAACAAACTAGCCGTTGTTGATGTGACCAGTAGTAAGCCATATTTGGCTAACATGGGTTGTCATGTGGCCACGTGATAGAAAACATAAAGACATTAATAGTGAAAAATAGGCTGACACGGGTAAAATTGAATGCCAGATTGGACAAGGTTTAAATGCCCACTTGTGGGAAATTAATCCTGCTATTTAAGGTGATAAGACAGGGGAGAGAGAAAGTTACCATGGCTCAACTTGGTGAGGTGCCAAGTTCAAACCGTGGTGACTTCCTCTCAACGATCTTGGTAAGGTGATGGAAAAGAATCGTGACAGAGCACGACGAGCTCATTAGAATGATACACACAAAATATACATAAGTTTATAGAGGGACAAAGGCCAAGGCCGAGGGTTGAGACATATATACACTAAAATATAGGGAATTGAAGCTCTATGATGGCTGAAGCAAAGCTCACATAATGATGACAACATATATACAGTACCTACAGATTATTTACATGATTATACAATGCTTAAACAAACACACGGGCTACCCATCGACAATATACATTGCATACATTAATTTACAACTGCACAGAGGGCAGACAACCCTCTGGCAGAGCCAACCCACCAACAGGAGGCAAACCAAAAGAAAAACACAAAGGGCGAAAAAAACACAACCAAACAAAGATGAAACAAAAATAAAAGGAAACAACAAGAGCCAGACAACAAGAAACTGGAGAAGGGAAATTCAAAAACCAATCTAGAAACACAAAGAAAAGCAAGGGAGAAGATACCTTCCACATGATTAACATGAAATTCTTGTATTATAGTCCCATGGTATAGAAATGTCTGCTTGATTGGTTTTAGCATTCTCTCAATTGGGCTTCCAATTGTCATTTGTTTTCTTTATTCTGCACTCTTCAACTTTGTGTCCAAACTTATTACAATTCTTGCAGTAACCATCAAACTTAGGTTTCATTGTGTTGTTAGCCATATTAGTTTTGCATTCAAATGCTTGATGTCCATACCTATTGCATCTAAAACAATAACCATTAAACTTACATATACTCAGTGATTTACCTTTCCTACTCATGTAGACATTGGCAGTATGTCCAGGCTTCCCAAAATAATTACAACTTGGCTTCTTTTGTCTCAGTAGGGGTATAGTACTTTCACCTTTATGTGCTTTTGATGATTCTCATTTCTTTTTGGTGATTTCCTCTTTGAATCCAATACTTGTTTTGTCGTTCCTTTTCTTCTGATTCTTGAATTGTTGATCCACAGATTTTAGTGCTTCTTCATTATTTTTTAGTATTGCATGTGCATCTTTCTTAGCTTTCACTCTTTGATCCATTCTTTTAATTTTAGCTTTCAGTGCTTGATTCTCAATTTCTTCTCTTGTGTTATCTTGATTTGCACTCAGAAGTTGATCATTCATGTCATAGTGAACTTGTGTCATTCTCATGATCTCATTATATTTTTCTAATAACTTCATTTCAACTTGTATTTTATTATCTTCTACCATTTTCTTTTCATCTTCAACAATCCTTTTTCCTTCAATCAATTCAGTCATTCTTATAATACTGGTTTCAAGATCTATTTTCATTAGGTCCATTTTCTCGATAAGTGTATCATTCTTTTCCAGTAGTTATTTTATAGTTGTCTCAAACTCATCAGTAACACTTCCTTCAGATGCCATTTCAAGTGTATCAAATTATTTTTGTGTAACCTTTAGTTCATCATATATTTTCAATCTAACCCTTAGAGACTTCTCAAGTTTCTTCTTTAGATCAATTAATAACTCTCTTGCACTTTCCAACTCAGATTCAAGACAATCATTTCTTTTGAATTGCCTAAAAATTTCCATGACTAGGATCTTTAACTCTCAGGTGATCAAACTGATTGAATATTTGATAGTGTTAAGTTGAAAATAATGCAAGGCATTAAATCAGTTAATGGTTTGTATTTTCATTGATGTCAACTTGATATAATCTGTATGGTCATATACATAATGCCAAAGACTTTAGAGAATCAAATGGAATAAAGATTATGCTTTCAGCAATGCATAAAAGTCAAGTATTCACTAAGTGACAGACAACACCGACAGAGTGCACACCATCAGTAAAGCCAAAGAAGAAAAGTTATAGTGATACCTGACGAGATGAAGACAGTGTGGTGCAACAAAGCAAAACCACAGGTTTCCCAATGAGCTAAAAATAGAGTTACCCAACAAAATTGACAGTTGTAACCGACGACTAACTGAAGAGTTGATCAACGGAACAAAGAGTTCAGAAAATGACAAAATATCTAGTTGGAAAGAGCTAAAGATAGACTTAACTGGTTGTTTTCATTTTTTTATTCGACCAGAGTTAAGTAATTGATTTAAAGCTGATTTGTACAGTTGGAAATAAGATAAATACGAGATAAATTAGGAGTTATTCTTTAAATCAAATTGGCTGGATTGTTTTTCATGCCAAGAATCAAGAATCAAGAATTAAGGAATGAAAGAGGATGCTGAAGAGAAACTGATGAAGGATAACTTCATATAGTCTTGATCAATCATGCTAAGGGACAGCTTAAGAATTTTGTAGACACTGAAAAACAGTGAGAACAACATCACAGAGCAAAAAGTGTGGACCACAAAGAATTGGATTGATATATCGATCAGAGAGGTAATGTACTTAAATAGATCTGAAAATCTGCAATTCAAGTTGCATTAGAAATAGGTCATTTTGTTTCAGTTTAACCATTGAAGCATGAAGTCTCTTAATAGAGTATGACTTAAGAGTCTTTTATATATTGAGGTACATCCCAAGGAGTGCCAAAAAGGTTGATTCATGAAAGTAGCACTAGATTTTCCTAAAGTCTGTTGACAATCTAAGAAAGAGGTTGATTCAAGGATGGTAGCAAACTGAGTTTCCTGATACTAAGTGACAACCTATATGTATAAAATCCTCTAATAAGGTCACACCTAACAATATTTTTGTAACCTTTAACAGGATTGGCTCTTAACAGGGCTCACTTTAGAAGAGTGAAAATTTGGGGTACCGGTCCCAGTGGTTTTTCCCTCAATATGGTTTCCACATTAAAATCCAAGTGTTATGTGTGTATGGTTTATTACTTTACTATTTTACATTTTACATATGCATTTTTGGATATATCGGTATACTCTGCTTATTTAATGTATTTCGGTAAATAGTTATACTTCATATCAGTAATCAAAGAGAATAAGGACAAACAAGGAAAATTGGCAGACAGTTAATCATTATAAGTATTTCATGGCATGCATCTTGTAGGGACTTAAGAATCTGAGGTTTATTTTATTGGTGGTTAGTGATTAATAGATAAAATTTGAGGCCACTAATTTACCGCCCCCTCTCAGTTATTACTAAAAAATGGTATCAGAACTTGTGTGCTTAGAAGGAAGGTTTCAAGACCTAAGTCAAAGATCACAAGATGAATAGACGAGATGTGCCCAAGTTGAAAAAAGATAATTTTTCTTCATGGAAAAGTAGAATAAGACTCCATGTATCAGGTATTGGTAATGATGTTACTCAATTCCTTGAAACTAAATATGTGTTTCCCACAGGAGCACCAACAGTTGAACAAATGAGAGAGAAGCATGAAGACAATGACATGATGATAGAACTTGCTTCCTCACTCTCCGATGCTAAATTTGAAGATGTCAAAGAATGCAAAACTACAAAGCAGATGTGGGACAAATTGAAGCTTGTACATGGTGGTGACAAAAATGTTTTGAGAGCCAAGGCAGAAAGCATTACAGGAAAGTTTGATGATCTCAAAATGAAAGAAGGAGAAAACATCACTCAGTACAACACAAGATTTAAAGATGTAGTCAATTCTATCTGAGGAGTTGGAGGTGTACTAGATGAAGATACAATGGTAAGTAAAATTCTAAGAACCTTACTTTCTACCTATGCTATTAGAGTATCGACCATTCAAGAAATGAGAGCAGTAGCAAAAAGCAATGTTACTCTAGACAGTTTAATTGGAAGACTGATTTCATTTGAAATGAATAACTTTGATAATAGTGTCTTACCAAACATAGAGTCTGCATTCAAAACTTCTATGAGAATAAGTAAATCAAGTCACAGAGACACTACAAGAAGAGATAGTGATAGTGAAAATGAAGAAGACGATCTTGATGAAATTGAAGCACTTATGGCCAAAAGAATGCAGAGAGGCAAAGGTAAATATAAAGGTAAATTGCCACTTGTTTATTTTAATTGCAAAGAGATTGGACAATTTTCTGCAAGATGTACTAACAAAAGAAAAGATGACAGAAGTAATGACAGATATTTTAGGAAAAGGTATGACAGAGGTGATTATAGAAGCTAGTGACAATCAAAAAGAAGAGATACCCGAGACTACAAGGACAAAGGAAAGAAGGTCAGCTACCTAGAAAAATGCAAGGATGATAATAATGACACCAAATCTGATGAAGATATTGAGATGGTGTTTGTAGCTATAAAGGATGATTCAGATGATGATGAAGAAAGGTATGTAGAAACAAATCTCATATCTAAAAGTAGTAAAATGATGTTTGGATCATAGATAGTGGCTGCACTCATCATATGATCGATGATAAGCAAAAGTTTGAGACTTTTGAATACTACAAAGGTAGATCAGTAAGAATGGGAAATGACACACCTTGTCCAGTTGAAGGTAGAAGAATAATAATTTTGAATAACCAGATAAAGTGTGAGAATTATTATTGGGTAAATGGATTGAATTATAACCTATTGAGTGTTAGAAACACTGAGAGGGGGGGGTGAATCAGTGTTTGTCTATTAATTACTTTTCAGCAACTTAAACATAAATCAAACATACATTCAATGAAGCTTAACATAATAACTCATAACACATGATATGATTATGGGGAAACCTTGATCAGAGGAAAACCCTAGTGGGAATTAGTACCCACAAATATTGTACTAGTCTAATGAACCTGTTAAAGTTCCTTTGCCCTGTTAGAAGCAGTCTTTACAATATGAGTACAATGACCTAGTTAAAGGTCTGACCTTGTTAGGAGTCTTTTACAAAACCCTGTTAAAGGTATATGGCTCACTGTGCAATAAGATGAAGGATACAACCTTTTGATAGTTGATATACACTATATCAAAAGTGAACTGCTGTGGTGACACTGTTGTCTGATCAGTTCCGTGTATGCGCCGATGCTCTTTCTATCTTAAAGAGCCTTATCTCATATTGACTTGATCATACTACTCTTCTATATCTTTCTTATACATAATATTTGACCCTTGTAACATAACTTTACATTACATACTTATATTTTCATACCCGAATAGGTGCGACTCAAAACAAGACTATAGTCGGCCCTAAAAACATAATATACAACACTTCCAAGTAAGTTGGCTTAAGCATGTTTACAAAATTACTAATTACATCATTAAAAACATATAATCAAAGGCGCTTAGCTGTTACATAATAAAATAATTCACGCTAATCAAAACACTAGTCGACTTCCATGCTCTGTCTTTTGGACTGCTGGTGTACTGATATGTCTGTAACTTCTCCATACTATCATGCCATACCATGTGTGTCTCGACTTAGAATTTTCACATGTCATTGAACATATATATGAACTCGATATCTCGCACATGCATTGATGCGCTGATCGCTATATATCTCTGTCTACCCTGTTTCTATACTTAGTCATTTTATCGTCTAAGTTATCTTTGACAGAAACTTAGTATGAATTTTTTTCCATGATGAAAACACAAAATAAGTCATGCATCCTCTAGGAGTCAACTTTCCAACAATCTCCCCCTTTTTCACTTATGGAAACAAAGGAATATGGCCAGGTTTCTCAAAATGAGTTAATCACAAAAACTGTCTATCATATACATATAATGCTCCCATATATACACATTCTCTATTACTCCCCCTTTGAAATTAATGACAAAGGTGTACAAAAAATTGTGATTCTCAAGATACTTACTCCATGTAGACTTCAGGGTACACAATGTGACGAGATTGGATCTCTTTCTGCTAGAATAATTTCATTGTATCAACTGTCTAAAGATGCGCGCATAAGGCATATGTCAGCTTCTCCATATTTATCAAATCCATGCAGGGACCTTGATCATATGTCACAATGGTGGAATCAATCTATTTGATGTTCTCATTTAGAACTACTAGAGAGGGCACAAGTGCATTTCTCAATTGAGTTTGTCTGACTCTTATCTTGCTGATCTCCAACTTAGCCTTTTCAATTTTGTCCAAATGACCTTGATAGACATTGTTACATATGTTCATGTCTTGGGTAGATGTCCAACTAATTTTCTTATAGTGTCCACCATGATCTCAACCTTCTTCTTGATATGTTCAGAGATGAACTTCACTCTATCCATGCAGTTAGCTATAACCTTCTTTCCCTTAGTTGCCAATTCTTTCAATATGATTGCCCAATCTTTAAAGATTTTAGGTCTAAGGTAAAATTATTTACTAATTCATTCAATCTCTCCTTTTTATATTCATCTTCTGCAATTCTAGTAGCAAAATCTACTAGATCTATAAAGTGTGCTTTGAAGCTTGTTAGAATATTGTCAACATCTTCAATTGATTGAATCTTGGCTACTTTCTTATCTACAGGTACTAAATCATTCAAAATATTAATTGATTCCAAGAAAAGAGGGTTCCTCATAACCTATTTTTCTTTTTCCTTTTCCATAGCTAGCACGCTGATCTTCATTAAGTCCCCTTCTCCCCATGCATCTAGACTTGCTGAATCAGGAGTTAACCTTGACAACAATGAAGTAGATGGTAAAGTGGATGGACTGAATATAGTGTTTTGACTGGTATCCATGCATTCACTCTTTTTTGGTTTCTCCTTGATTGGTGTCTCATTATCTTAAGTGTATTTTTCTTCATTCAAGTATATTGGATCATTGGAGGGAAATTCATCCTGCTGTATAGATGTATCATCAGTGCACATTTCTTCAGTGCTTACAAATGCTTTATCAACTTTGTCCATGTCTTTGTTAGATTTTGACATGGATATCTTGATATTATCAACCATTATAGTATCTTCTAAGTCTTTTGTTGTGTCAAAAGTTATTGTCACTGAGCGTGCTGAAACTTGTGGACCTGTCATAGGTGATATCTGAATCACTAGTTCTGTAACCTATTTGGGAGGAGCTAGAGTTACCTTAGTTGTGGGTGCCATTGATGGATACATGTGTCTATCCATAAACACTTGTGCAAATGTGTTTTTAGTTTCTTTTCCTATCTGCTCATACTCTTTGTTCATAATCTATAGAGTTCTTGTCTTAGTTCTGAGATGAGGCTTCACCAGATCTAATATAATTGTCTTCTCATCATGTGAGCACATAGGGAGAAGATTATCCAATTTTTCTTCTCTTATCCTCATGTCTTCCTCAATTTCATGTATCTTAATTATCTCCAGTATGTTCCATAAATTATCAAGTATCACTGTCTTGAGTTCAAGAACTGACTTCTTAAACTTGATCATGTCAGAGATGATCATAGAATGTATCTCAGTTTTATCAATCTCTTGATACTTTTCATAAAATTTAGCAAGTGTTTCTAGTCTACCTTCATTAATAATCCTATTCTTCAAGACATTTAGAATAGGTCTAAATTTTTCCTCAGGAGGAGATTGAGTATTCCTTGATGATGGATGATTTGTGGGCACTTGCTTCCTTCCTCTAGACTTCTTGCTTGGTATAGAAGGTGGAGATGAGTTTAGGTCAATGGTGGTAGAGGGTGCAAAGGTGCTCTCTACTTTCTTCTTCTTCTAGATCTCATCAGTCTTCTCAATTTCTTTGGCTATCTTGGCTTCTCTAGCTTTTTCAAGATCTTCTTGAGTGACTCCATGAAATTTTAGAATACTAGATGTAATCTTAGATGCTTTTCTTTTGTTATCAGCACTATATAATACATAATCAACTGCATTAGTCTTCTCTTTGTAAGTGCCCCATCTGGCCTCATTGGGATCTTTGGGAAAAGAAAAAAGAACCTATGAATATCCTTCCAATACATGTTCATCCACTTCATATCCAAGTGGATGAATCTATTTAGTTCTGGGCTCAACTGCCTCCATGCAAGTGCAGCCAGTCTCTACCATGAAGCATATGGTTTCCTTATATTTTTCAACAATCTTCTCAGGCATCCTGAACCTCTTCTACATCTTAATCCTGAAAGATTTGATGTCCATGTCCGTAGAATCCTTTGCACTACTCTCTAATGTATTTTTTAGTGAAACTTGAGACATTGTAGGTTTGCTTCTATCTAGGTAAAGATTAACAACCTTACCAACAATGTGGAAGTATAGATAGATGATTAGAGACCCAAACCTGAATGTTTTGTTCTTGTCATGCTTGATAAGTTGAATGTTGTCCATCAATTGACCATGCAATATCTCACATAGATTGAACTGAGTGTTATCCTTCACTATTCTGATAGCTGCTAGAACTGTGGCTGCTAACACACTATTTAATCTACTTGTGTGCTGGAACTTGTAACCAAGGATCATTGTTAGAAGCTTTATGTCTTCTTCCTTGATAGGATCAACTATCATACCATGCCTATCACTTCTAGATAGGTATGCTTTCTCAACCTATTTCTTGACATCTTTCCCAGTAGGAAGAACTGGTCCAGTATTAGGAAGTCTAGTCATGTTGTGGATTAGGTCTGTAGTAATACCAATAGGGATTTCACCAATCCAGAAAAGATCATTGTGAATTCTAATCAACAATATTTTAACCCATTTTTGTTCGTAGAATTTATGCACATTAAAATACTCAAAGATAGGGTTTGTGAGGTGCACGTATTCATCCTTGAATGAATAGTCTAGTTTTATCATTGAAGCCATGAGAGTGGCTATACTATTATCTTCAATTGTTTCCTTCTTACAATAAATGTATGTGCGGATGTCTTCTACGTGAACAACACCTAACGGGGTTTTGGAGAAAGCTCCTTACACATCATCCAGTATGGATTTGAATGGATGCTTCTTAAATAAAAATCTCTTCCTCTCTGCAATATCAAATACAACTGGAGTCGCCATACTTACTTGATGATTGCTTAAATATGGTTTCATGGAATTTTGAAATGGCATGACTACTAGGGTTTCATTTCAACTTCTCAACCATGCTTCTTAACCACCAAATCTATTATGCTTCCGTGCTTTGATGCTCAGTGCTCTTGTGCTCTCCAAACTCTGTGATCTGAACTGAAAATGTGAAGATGATCGAAGAATTTCATCTTTTTATAAAAGTTACTGCATTTAATGTTTGTAAATGTACATAGTTTTCACAGTGAATCTCAAACTTCATTCAAAATTCATTATAGATAATGCGTGTATACATACTTCATCCAACTATTATCATAAACATGATTTCATAGGCACATACTCAGAGGTGAGTATACCAGCCGGCAGGGTTATCAAGCTAGAATATCTCCCCCTAAGACCAAGAAGGTCTATTCAACCAGAATTAGAGGATGCATCCACTGTGGATGCATCAACTACTTTGTCAACATCATTGTCCTTCTTTACTTCAACCCAAATTTCTCTTGAATCTTCTTTTTCTTGAAAAAACTTGACTTCTCCTTCTTCTTCAAATAGTGATTTCTTAGGATCCTCTTGCTTTTGAGTTCTAGATCTACAAAACCTTGAGATGTGTCCAGCCTTTCCACATGTGTGACAAATGATAGGAGGTCTGATGTTCTTGTTCATCTTGTTGCACTGCTTTGCTGTGTGTCCATTGTAGTTACATATATGACATGTAATGTTCTGCAAATTTCTTTGAGGTTGATTTCTCTGATTGTTTTGATTCATTCTTCTCTGATTCTGCTTTGATTGATTTCTTTAATTTGTTCTACAATGTATAGCCCTGTGACCAAACTTATTACAGGAGAAAAAATAACCATTGAAAGGTCTTACCTTTTTTCAATCTCTTGCCAAATGACCATGTTTGTTACATGCATAACAAGTTCTGTTAACTTGCTTGATTTCCCCTTTAGGTGGATCTGCTTTAATCTTTGCAACATTTTCAATTTTATTTGCTTCTAAAGATGCTTCATGTGCTTTCTTTCTTTCTTCTAATGAATTAACTTCAACTTGTGCTACACTATATCCAAGACCAGTGATGTTGCCTCTTAGCTTTTGTGCATTGAGCTGAGATTGAAGTAAATCAGAACTTGTGTGGAGTTTATGAATCTTATCCTTTGCTTCTGTTAATCCAGATTCCATCTTCTTCTTTTATGTTTTCCAATTCCAAGACTTTCATGTTTGCTTTCAAGAGTTCATCTTCTAATTGTTTTCTTTCTTTGATCTTTTCTTCAATAACAATTTGACTGTCTGTTAGTTGTTCATCCAGATTTTCAATTTTATCTTTCAGAGACATATTCTCTTCATTGAGATTTTTGACCATTTTCCCTAAATCACTTGTAGAACAATCTTTAAAATCTTTTCTCAATTTATTGATAGGCATTTGTGAGCCATCAACTTTCAGTCTAAGTTCTTCATTTTCTTTTTTAGATCTATCAAGATCTTCAAGAGCTGCTTCAAGATTATTTTTCAAATGTTTTGCTTCTGCTGAGTCCATGATCTCCTC
>MU225389.1:488281-504010 GCA_018584345.1 Thuja plicata
CATGTTTCTAAAAGATAAATCTGAAGCATTCAAGATGTTTAAATGGTATAAGGCTTTGGTAGAGAAACAAAGTGGTAAGGATCTAAAATGTTTGAGATCAGATAGAGGAGGTGAGTTTATATCAAATAAATTCACTAACTTTTGTAATGAGCATGGTATAAAAGACAGGTTTCTACACCAAGAACACCACAACAAAATGAGATTGCTGAAAGAAGGAACAGATCAATAGTTGGCTATGCTAAAACACTAATGGTAGAAAAATGAATCACCCAAATATTCTAGAGAGAAGCTGTCAGCATTGCTATCTACACACTAAATAGAGTACAACCAAAGAAAGACACCAAGAAGACACCTTATGAGCTATGGTATAGATACCCACCCAATGTGAGTTATTTCAAAATTTTTGGTAGTCAAAGTTATATCTTAAAAGATGATGGAAATGGAAAAATTGACTCCAAGAGTGATGAAGTAATTTTTCTAGGGTATTCTACCAAGAGAAAGGCTTACAAATATCTAAACAAAGCCTCTAACAAAATTATTGAAAGTAAAAATGTAAAGATAGATGAATTTGCAGAGAAGAATGAACAAGAAAGCACTAAAGAACCAGAGGAATACAATCAGTTATCTTACAACGAGGAACATGACACTCTACACTACCAAAAATGTAGAGCACCTGAGCTGCAATTCACTGCTCTAGTACTTCAGGCTGTAAATACTGACGGTCAGGATAATGATCAAGAAAATGTGCAAGGTGATGAAGAATAGAATGAAGATAAAAATAATGATCAAGCTAATAGAAAAAGGAATGTACCTGCACTTGCAAGATATGCAAGGAAGAACCATCAAGAGGACCAGATCATAGGAGATAATAAAGTTGGTACAAGAACCAGAAGTAAGTCTTTAAACTCAAGTTGCTTAATTTGTAAGTTTGAGCCAAAATCTATCAATGCTTCTCTAGATAATAAGGAATGGATAAGTGCTATGAATGATGAGATTGAGAAGATTAAGAGGAACAAAACATGGTAACTTGTGCCAAGAAAAGATGACAAGAATGTCATCAGTACAAAATGGATATTTAGGAATAAGCTAAATGAGAATGGAGAAGTCACAAGGAACAAAGTAAGACTAGTATGCAAAGGGTATGCACAAGAGGAAGGTATAGACTATGGAGAGACCATTGCAACTTTTTCTAGGTTAGAAGGAGTGAGAATACTAATTTCTTATGCTGCATACAAAGGATTCAAAGTATATCAAATGGATGTCAAGTCAACATTCCTAAATGGAATACTTGAAGAAGAGGTATACATTGAGCAACCAGAATGGTATGTAGATCTAGACAAGAGGAACATGGTATGTAGACTTCACAAAGCCTTGTATGGATTAAAACAATCTCTAAGAGCCTGGTATGAATGACTTCATTCCTATCTAATAAGTATTGGATTCATAAGGACTAGTGAAAACAATAATCTTTATTTAAAAGAAGATACTGATGCTAACACTTTGATTGCTGAAATATTTGTTGATGACATCATATTTGGAGGAAATGATATGGTATGCAAATCATTTTCTGATGAGATGAGTAAAGAATTCAAGATGTCTATGTTTGGAGAGATCAAGTTCTTTCTTGGTTTATAGATCATTCAGCAAAGTGAAGGTATTTTCATTACACAGTCCAAGTACATCAAAGAGGTCCTGAAGATATTCAAGATGGAAGAATCCAAACCAGTTGGAACACCAATGGCTACTGGAAGTAAGTTGAAAAAGGAGGACAAGATAACAAAGAAAGAGAACAACTGGAAGAGCATTCTTTGTGGGTGACAGACTTGTCACATGGATTACTAAGAAGCAAGGATGCATCTCTCAGCCTACTGCAGAAGTAGAGTATGTTGCTGCTGCTGCAAATTGCTCAAATATTGCATGGATCAAACAATTGCTAGAAGGTATGCATATGAAGATCTTAGAACCAGTGATTATATATTGTGATAACACCAGTGCAATAAACATTTCCAAGAATCCAGTCATGCATGCAAAGACTAAACACATTGCAATCAAGTATCGTTATTTGAGAGAACAAGTTCAAATGAAAGAAGTGACACCTGAGTATGTGCAGTCAAAAGAACAGTTGGCCATTATCTTCACCAAGCCACTGCCCAAAGATACATTTGAGTACTTGAGAAAGATACTAGGGGTCAAACCCTTGTCTACCAGTCAGTAAAATACTAAAGGCTGCATCAGCCTATGTATTATCAGAATATCAAAAATATTGATGCAAGCAAAGAGAAGAACTTCAAAGCTACATCTATATATAGAAAGGTATATATCAGAACCAAGCACCAAAGCATAATGTCGTATTACTGATGGATAAGGAAAATTCAAGAAATATATTATGGATAAGAGGAAAATGATTATTTGACATGAATGTCAGATATTTGAAATAATTGGCAAGATACACTATTTCAATATTTGATTGGCATTGTTGTCAAAGGGAGAGAGATTATCTATATTATCACATTCTTCTGAGAAAAGGAAGAGAGATTATCCATTATCAGATCACTCTAATAGGGAGAGATTATATCCTAAGGGAGAGAAAATGGTATGAAATATTACACAAAGAGAAAGTTGCTGAAAAGGGGAAAAGACATCAAAACACAAGAACAATTAGAAGGAGAGAAATTGACACCAAAGGAGATTCAACACATCAAAAAAAGAAAGCCACAAGAATAAAATCTAAGCTAGAACAGAGCTTACCAAAGTTCAGACATTTATCAGTTATCAAACAAAGATTGGTAGTTTGATGAAACTCAACAATTGTATTAGAAATAGTATAGTGTGATAATATAAGTTTTGTTTCCATCAATGCCAAAGGGAGAGATTGATGACATATAACTGATTGAATGTTTGATAATGTTAAGTTGAAAATAATGCAAGGCATTAAATCAGTTAATAGTTTGTATTGTCATTGATGTCAACTTGATATAATCTGTATGGTCATATACATAATGCCAAAGACTTTAGAGAATCAAATGGAACAAAGGTTATGCTTTCAACAATGCATAAAAGTCAAGTATTCACTAAGTGATAGACAACACCAACATAGTGCACACCATCAGTAAAGCCAAAGAAGAAAAGTTACAGTGATACCTAATGAGCTGAAGACAGTGTTTCCCGATGAAGCAAAAACACAGGTTGCTTGATGAGCTGAAAACAGAGTTACCCGACAAGTAAAAAATCCAATGATGCCCAATGGATGGAGATCCCAGAGCTAACTAGAGTTACACAAATAGAATTGGTAGTTGTAAATGATGACTAACTAAAGAGTTCACCGACTGAACATAGAGTTTAGAAAATGACAAAATATCTAGCTGGCAAGAGCTAAAGATAGACTTAATTGGCTGTTTTCATTGTTTTATTCGACCAAAGTTAAGTAATTGATTTAAAGTTGATTTTTATAGTTGGGAAGAGGATAACTACGAGATAAATAAGGAGTTATGCTTTAAATCAGATTGGCTGGATTTTTTTTCATGCCAAGAATCAAGAATTAAGGAATATCATGTCTATATAAGAGACAAGCTTAATTCATTTCCTTATCACATTCACGAAAAAATGATTAAGGGGAGTGAATCAAAAGAGGATGCTGAAGAGAAATCGATGAAGGATAAATTCATATAGTCCTGATCAATCAAGCTAAGGGAGAGATAAAGAATTCTGCAGACACCGACAAACAGTGAGCACAACATCACAAAGCAGAAAGTGTGGAGTACAAAGAATTGAATTGATATATTGATCAGAGAGGTAATGTACTTAAATAGATCTAAAAATATGCAATTCAAGTTGCATTAGAAATAGGTCATTTTGTTTTAGTTTAACTATTGAAGCATCAAGTCTCTTAACAGAGCAGGACTTAACAATCTTCTATATATTGAGGTACATCCCAAGGAGTTCCAAAAAGGTTGATTCATGAAAGTATCACTAGATTTTCCTAAAGCCTATTGACAGTCTAAGAAAGAGGCTGATTCAAGGATGGTAGCAAACTAAGTTGCCCGATAGTAAGTGACAACCTATATGTATAAAATCCTCTAACAAGGTCACACCTAACAGTGTGTTTGTAACCTTTAACATGGTTGGCTCTTAACAGGGCTCACTTTAGAAGAGTGAAAATTTGGGGTATCGGTCCCAGTGGTTTTTCCCTCAATAGGGTTTCCATGTTAAAATCCAAGTGTTATGTGTGTATGGTTTATTAATTTACTATTTTACATTTCACATATGCATTTTTGGATATATCGGTATACTCTGCTTATTTATTGTATTTTGGTAAATATTTATACTACATATCGGTAATCAAAGAGAATAAGGATAGACAAGGAAAACCGACAGACAGTTAATCATTATAAGTATTTCATGGCATGCATCTTGTAGGGACTTAATAATCTAAGGTTTATTTGATTAGTGGTTAGTGATTAAAGGATAAAATTTGAAGCCACTGATTCACCCCCCCTCTCAGTTATTACTAACACAAACCTTATAACTCAAGAGTAGAGGCTCTGATACCAATTGTTGGAGTGACTATGGAAAGTTGGGACTAAGAGGGGGGGGAGTTAATTAGTACCAAAATTTTTTTTTATAACTTAAACAGTCTATAACCATATACTAATGCTGTTGTTTACGAATCCAATAAATTGAAATAAAACTAATATAAAACATACAGTCCAAACATTCAAGTAAATGAACTCATAACTCAAAGATTTTGTTTATGCAGAAATTCTTGGTTAGAGGAAAAAACTGTGGTGGTGATGACACCCACAACCTTCACTAACTGGAGTATAAAGGGTGCTCGGTTAGAGCTTACAAAGTTCAACCATTTTGATAACTTACCTAGTTAAGAGTATACAAAGACTTGTTAGGTCTACTTGGTTAGATGATTTTAAAATCTCTACACTTAGAGATGTACCCTGTTAAAGGTTTTACAAATATCAGATCGGTTAAGATCTACCCAGTATTGGGATTTATAGCTCTCAATACAATATTATTAAAAACTTATAAATGTATGCTATATTACATCAATAACAAATCCTGATCAGACTCTATGTGCTTTGAAATATTGTGTTACCTCAATTACAAATGGTAAGACTGCTCAAATTTTCTTTGCTCTAGCTAAGTATCAGCTCAGTGTGCTCTGCTCTGATTTCTATTCTTCAATAACAACCTTCTCTATACTCTATCTCTTTCTCCTCTATCATCTCTCTTCTTCTCTATAAATCATCCTTTAAGTATAGGATTTATTGCCTCTTAATATTATGCGTTAGGTCACTGATAATTTATTTTAATCGTTAGATCTTTTTTTTGCTCAGTGACTGTGACACTTTTACCTCGGTACTTGGTGTTTTTCTTGGAAATAACAATATTTTATTAACCACTTAATCTTCTCCTCAGATATTCTCTTTGAATTATCTTGATTGTTGATAGTGTAAAAAATTGATCTCCGTGCATTGTAGAATCACAATTAATACTGTATCAATTCATTAAATGCATCCTTATCACGTTATAATAACTTAATTAAATTGATAGAGTAACTTCTCTTTGCTCGGTTAACTTTCTCTTATTGTACTCAGTAATTGTCAACTCGGTGTACGGTCTGTGCACTTGGTGTAGTGTTTGCACTTTACTGACTTCACTACCTTGCTTGGTGTACATTACCAACTTCTCATATATTTTCTTTTATGCTTTTCGCTGATTGAATCTTCTAACTCATATGACTTTGCCTTAACTAATGACAACAAAATATTCTATAGAGATAACAACTAGATGTCTATATAAAGTAGCTGATAAGGAAAAATTATGCCTTTATTTTGTATAACTTTAAAATACTTTGTTCTAGTTGTTGACAAAACATTTGTGAGCCTAGCTAGTCAAAACTTGTGATAAAAGTCCAGATAGAACTGTTAAACCATGGGTAGATGTTTTTGACATACTTTGCTAATATTATACATATAATGCAGTATTTCATGAAACCATCAGAATATATGTTCTAACATCTGGATATTTAATTTGATTAAGTTTGTTGCATGAATATTTCCATGTCATAACTAACCTGATAGGAGAGAAAGCGACTGGAGAGTGGTCGACAGTATTCAAAGAAGACCGTTGAAAACCAGATACGACAAAGTGATCATTACAACACTAGGAAACATGGCTGCTAAAATGGAGCCATGGTTCTAGGATGCGGGGATGTAGCGCACCTATATTCCCTCTGCACTTAGTATGTTGAATTGGTCATCCAAGTTTCATTACCCTCACCGCGGGCTGTTGTATTTCCATATTCTTCTTTGGCATGTTTTCAACAAGATGGTTTTCCTTTCTATTTTGTAATAATGTTTGATCCTCTATATATAGGGATTGGACTGATGGTTTGAAGTTAGATATAAATTAGAGAAAAGGTTTTTGGAAGAATACTGTTGTATTTTCACAGTAATCTATTTCCAGTTCCATGTCTTGTTTCTATGTAATGAGTTTTTGAAATACAATGGAATAGTTCTTGGTTTACATCTTGTGTTAATAGATTAGTAGAATCTGACCAAGGGGGGCCACTTGGGAGGTGGATTAGGTTAGAATAGAATAGATTTCATTACCAGCATTTCCAGTATTTTTAGATAGAAGTTACAATTTCTTCCTGTAGCATCGTAACTTGTGAGTGTTCCTGCAGCATCTGCAAGAATAGTTATAATGGATGTTTTAGGTTGAATTCATAGGTTTAAGTAGAAGTTTTCAATTCTAGAATTCATTCCAGTAAGAAGATAAATGTATTTTTTTCCTATAGCACTAGTGTAGGTTTCCTTTGTGCATTTTTACCTTCTTGCAGCATAAGCAGAATGACTCCTTAAGGAACCTAGTGCACATATCATGCCGACCATTTCAAGTATACGTCCCTGGGTTGACAAGTTAAATGCACCTTGTAATGGGAAGAAGTAGTCCTTAGATTGAATGAACCATTCCTAAGAAAGGCCTTGACCATGATTATTCCACACCTATTGTGAGCCGGTTCAGTAGCATCAACAAAAGAGTCTCCATATCAATTATAATATTAGTTCCTAACTCAAAAGGAGTAGAAATGAGACAAATCATTTATTTTGAATCTATCATTTATTTTGCAGGGAGTCATGAAAGAGGGGAAGGGGTTTCAAGTTGAGACTCTAATGAATTTGGAGAATAACACTCCGAATGAAAAATGATCGTTTGTGTGGGAGAATTCTATAGTGGGTAACAAGATTAGAAGTATGATAGATAATGATGAAGCCCTATTTTTTTGTATTATTTTATGAGATTGGTGCTTTAAAAGACAACTCCACCATAAACTCAAAAGTTGGATGAGATTTTGGTTAGTACCAAATCTCTGGCAAAAGGCATTAATGATACTAAGAAAGATCATGAACAAAAAAATCAATACGCTTGACAAGGCAGTTAGAATGATCTAGGAGAAATTGAGAGCAGTGGTGGATGTCAATAAGATAGATATGGATAATACCAGTGATGGTTTGAGGAAACTCAATGAACGAGTTGAGGCCATTCATGCTATCTCTAAGAGAAACTCCCCTTCGTCTTCGAACAACATCAAGTTGGAAAAGATGGGCAACATTGTGGATATAGGGTTAAAGTGGAGGGACATAAAAATTCTTGAGGCCATGGATGCTAAGATATAAGTTGCTAAGAAAACTACCATGCCAGGACCTACTACCATAATTTGAAGCAAGAACAAGGGTATGAACCCAATTGATAATATTGTTAGGAAAGTTAAGATTATAAATTCTGATATTATTCAGAAAAATGATAATCTTGTGAAAAATCTGTAGGTTGTTTATGAGTTTTTGTTCCCCTATCTTTGGTTGTGTTTTGGGGTTTGAGTCCTATTTGGTTAGCTTTTGGTTATTTTTTGGAGAAGGGTTGTTCTTATGTTTTTGGTCCCTGTAAAACTAGTTTTCCCTTAATAAAAAATAAAAAATAAGATAAATTCAAAGGATCACAAAAATAAATAAAACATAAAATGAATCTCTTAAGTTGTGGTCAAACCATCATAAAGAAGGAGAAATAAGTCGCTAGTACGCAAATTCAAATATAAAAATCATCTTAAAATGACACATGATATCACTCTGTGGCTAGAAGCTAGCCACTTGATGAGGAAGAGGAACCGATTGTCCAGATACTATTCAATATTGGTTTTCTCAACACTTAGGTTATACCAAAACTATAAGAAACTACTTGCCATAAGGGGTTAACCATTCCAAGACAAAGACTAAGAGGAGATGAATATTTAACAAACACAACTCAAAATTCATGTATATGAACACACAATGAGTTCACAAGATCTAGTTTAGTAACACGGGCTCTGATACCATATGCAACACCCCCACTAGGGAATCCGAGAGTATAACTCAATGAACTAATAAAAAAGACATAATTTTTGTACAACTAACATTACCAACACACTGCATGATACAATAGATTATCCAATATATATAACATTAATTGCAACATGAGTACAAAACTTTAGTTAGATAAATTAGTCCTCTTAGGTTTCCTAATGTCACTACTAGCAATGCATGACATAAATGACTAAGTCATATACACAACCATCAGTCAAGAACATGCTACAATATGAATTAATTCATTTAAAACTTTACAACCAAAGAAAACAACCAACATCATCATCTATACATTTCTATCATTTCAATACATGTAATCACTGAATCATGTTTACATAAACATTTTACAATCATCTCCTTAAGAGAGATTACAATAATACATCATTACATCAATATGATGTCAAAGATAATGTTACATCATTATATCAATATGGAGCTACATAACACGATACAATGAATCATAGTAATCTAGCTGCATAGACATGAATCTGAAGTGAAGAAGGCACAAGTCCAAGCAAGCACCCAATCAAACTTTGAAAACTCTAAGAAAAATATTTTCCACCCAACAACCTGGAACCCTGATGCCCTCTCCCCCAAGCTAGAAGATAACACAAGGCCCCACACCACACAATAAAGGAAAAAAATAAGTAACAAAAATTCCTAGTTATAACATAAAGAAATCATAAGGGTAGATAACAAGGATACCAGAGGCAAACCAAAAGGCTAAACAAAGGGAATCCTAAGAAACATGTAGGAGAGTCTCATCACATGGCCCTCAACTATATTGGGTTTTTCTGACAGTCACCTCCTCTAGAATCTGACTACCAGGTGAGGACTCCTGTGGAATCAACATTCCTTTCACACAGACAAGAAGGCCGATTTGCTAACTCCATGCCACACAAATACCCACACCGGTAGTTGGCCTTCTACACCCATCCATGGTCCGCACAAGATTTCTCATGACCATGGGCGAGGAAATATAATTATCTTGAATTAATGTGTTATCCCAACCTAGTTCATTTTTATTATGTTATCACTTTATTAGATTTACCCACAATGGGTTACCCTGACATCCACTTAGGACATTGACCCCCATTGCAAGCCACTCGGGCCCTTACCATGATCCTAGAAAACCACTCCCTTGCTCCAAACTAAAAATCCAAAAGAAAACATCACAGATCAAATAATCATGAAAATATTATCATAAATACATCCTTTCCAATAAAATCTCAAATGCAAAGTTTGGAGCATGACAACACAAAATAATCAAAAGGATCCATATATGCCATCATAACCAAGAGGGAACTCAAAATTGAAATCATAAACGTCTCATACAAAGAAGCTCATAGGAACCTTTCTAGGTTCCAAATCATAAACAATAAACCAGATAAAATATATCTCATGTATATGCTCTCTTTTGGATCTAATTCATCAATAACACAAAACAATCACCATTAAAAGACAAAATAAAATATCCAAGAACAAATTCAACCCATTTGTGACCTCAATTACATAGTAGAGCCTCAAATTTGACATAATACAATGAAAAATGATGCAAATATCATACAGAATCATAAAAAATTTAAAATCCAAGAAACAAGATGAAATCAAACATCAAGATAACCCTGACCTCTGGTAGATATTAAGAAACCCATACACCAATCCTCAATGCAACTGCCAATACATCAATAATACATATCTACAATAGGGCGATGATGCTCTAAATCCTCAAGATGAAACACCTACTCAGCATAGAACAATATTATGCATATATAATTGAAGCTTATAAAATAATTATATATCATCATGTTTAAATCACAACCCCAATTTTGACAAAGTGAAAAACATATGAAATGATCTCATGAATACCTGAACCATAGACCAAAATTTCATTATAAATATACTCACATAAAAGGAAAAATCACTACATAGAAAATTTAGAGACCATAACATAATAACAAATGGAGTGTATGATGTTAATTTTTGAATGATATTGAATACTAAAAGTACTCACTATCTATTAGTTGTACCTTCTTGTATTCTGAGTCACCCTTGAATATTTTAATCACCTTATTTTCCCCTTAATCTTTTGAGTTTCCCTCAAGTTCAACTATTTACCAAAACCTTTAGTCTGTTGGGTCTTACCATGATTAAAAAAGGTGTCAATTTTCTTACTAAAAAATTGTTTGAACAGTCTTGAACAATCTTGAACACCCTTGAAAAGGCTTGAACTTTGTTCAAGTCGATTCAAGGTCGTTCAAGTTAGTTCATCTTTTTGAAGAAAGATTTGGAAGGTACATAAAGATGGTGGTGATGATTAATGAACCGATAGGACATGATAAATGCTGAGGTATAAGTCATGGGATTATAACATGTCAACATAGATGAATCATCAAAATGGTGAACCTGGCATTATGAGGGCTTGAACTAAGTTTAACACATCTGAATGATCATGAACATTGTTCACTCATGTTCAAAGATATTCAAAAAGAAGACAAAATGACTAAAGGTTAATCTTTCAACTGCTCAACAGTAGGGCCCATGGGAAGGTGTGCATTTAATGATAAAAGATGGTGGTGTAAGTGTATCCAAACAATCATTAAGCTTTATGACATGGGGATTTGTGTAAATAGTAATTATGAATTACATGCATAAGATGTCAAATCATATCTTTTTGACTTTTCCTTGTAAATATTTGCAATTAATAATCAAGTTTATCACGCTCCCTCTATTTAAGTTGGTCATTTCACTTAAAATTTTTAAACAACAACATTATTGAGAAACAAGCAGATGGAAGTAATGACATTGGAGCTCCAGTAGTCAGGGAAATCTGCAAAGAAAGGTGAGTTTGGTTTCCCTCTCAATAGTATTTTCAAATTTAATAGTAGAACAAAGAATCTTGTAGGAAATATAAGTTACTGAAGCCATGAAATCTTCTTTTCATCTATTCAAAAGTGTATCAAGCCTGGTCTGTGATGTTCTTGCAGTGACAGAAACTAACCTAGAAAATTGTAATTTAGAAGGTTTATCAGGATACCTTGCACATTCCCTTGTGGGTACACCAACCTTAGAAATTTTTCATAGTGGGTTGTGCACAACTGCAACATTCCCTCCTATCATCATATGCCTGAAAATGATTTTTGAATGTATTAAAAATTATGATCAACAGACTGAGACAATTAGGAAAAGAGATGGTAGCATCTTGATGTTTGTCAACAAAGAATTTGTGTCTCTAGTTTTTCAAATCCTAGAACAAACCTTTTCTTTATTTTCTTTGGCACAATCCATTGTTAAGTTCAAGGAGAATAGTGATAGGAATAGAACTTCCATGGCTAAAAGCTGGTTATTAAACCCACAGAGAGGAGGTTCATGGTTACCCAAGAAGTTGAACAGGGATCATATGCATCCTTATATCAATGATGTCATGTTAATGCTATACAGAGTAAGAGGATCACCGGAAGCCTATCTTTTCTCTGATTGGATGTTTTTTTATATTCAAATTATTCTAGAAGGGAAACAATTCACAGATTGGGCTAAGTTGATTGCTAGTTCTATGAGGGAGTAGCTCAATATGTCCAAATTATCTGGGAGAAGTTTCTTTATATCTTTTTACCTTATGTATTATTTGGCTTGTAGTAGAAAATGGTATGGAATGTCTCATGAACCCTGGGTTGATGCCATGTGTGTTTATGAATATTATCCCATCTTGGAGAAAAGTAATATAATTAAAAATTATAGAAGGGTACATGATGCATTCATGGGAAAAATCTATTTTGAGTTGGCCGAGATCTCTATTAAAAGAATTAGTCCAGAAGCCAATAAAATTATGACTAAGTATGGAAGTTTCTATATTCAATTCACTAAATTTACCTATATTAGGGTTGGGGGTTTTTGAGGATTCACCTATGAGGCAACCCAGATATGCTTTCAACTGTTTTGTTCTAGCTAAAATTTGTAGACAACTTGCTACTATTCTATAAAGATTTCTCCCTGAAGGGGAATGGGAAAAGGCCTTCCCCATTAAATTAGGTAAGCTTTATTGTGGATCTATGGTTGATGCAATAAGCATAGGGAGTGACCTTTGGCAATTCAAATTCAAATTCTACACCAAGAGAGAAAGGTTTGATAACAATAATTATGCCAGTGGGAGTCTAGGGCTTAGGTCACACATGTTTCCTGTTCCTCACCTTGAAGACTTCTGGGAGGATTGTACTGATCAATCTCAAGTAAAAGAAAGAGAACACAACAGGCTATGTATATCACAAATCTTATCCATGAGACTCCAAATAAATGTAGAGGGAGTAAATGATAATGACTCTAGTTTGATTGAACCTGAGTTCAAGAAGTTAGTTGAACAGGATTAGTATGTCATTAATTGGAATGAGGATGAGGAAGATAACATTGAACAAAGAACACAACATGTGATCCACCTAAACAAAGAATGTTTGTTAGCAAAAAGAAAACAAAAATAGTCTAAATCTAAGTTAGATGTAGTTAGAGTTACCTCTTTTCCTTCCTTGGCCTCTCTTTTTAACATTCCTACACCGATTGATAATGCATATTCTACAAGGAAGCAACAAGTTAAGGATACTCGAAAGAAAGCTACAATAGATTGTAGACCTGGATCTTCTTTTCAAAGGCTCACAAGATCAAAGACCAAGTCTAAGATAAAGAATAAAATGGCTCAAGAGAATGTGAAAACTATCAATCTAGATGATGATAAACTCAAAGATATGAGTTACCAAATAGATGAAGAAGAACATGTGGGAAAATATCTCTTTGACCTTGATGATATGATGCTAGAGATCATAGACACACAAATAAAGACACCTAAACAATCAGCTATAGTTAATACAAAACCAAAGTGGTTGACTTCTTCTGTGAATAAGAAGTGTAGTTTGGTTGCTATTTTGGTTCCTGTTCAGGATATTATCAGTAAATATATTTAGAAAACTCGCAAGGCCAAAAAGATGAAGACCACTGCTCGAATGTTTGCAGATGCAAAAATAGGTAAGTGGACCACTGAAGTAGCCACTTATAGACTAAAGGAAGGAGGATAGGAGCTCAAGGCCTAAGATTTATAAGTCACTAAGGTTGAATTCGGAACCATGGACCATGTAGGAAAGAATCATTTGTTCAAAGAAAGAGCCTAACAAATGCTATTGACTTCCTGGAAAGATAGCTAAGAAAAGAAAGAAATGAAACAATTGATTGTGTCATTATCTCAATTCATAAACACCTTCTAAAAATTTGATAATATGCCATTGATTCAATCTCCATAGGTGTTTAACCCAAATTCTAATGAAAGAAAAAATCTTCTGAAACAAGTTCAACGCGACCATGCCTTAGTTTCCACTGTAGATGAATGGATGAATGAGGTAATTAAAAGTAGTCTCAAGTATGTCAAAGATTCCTAGGTCATTCTTCATGATACTGAAGCCCTGGTGGGGGAATTGTAGACACAATGACATGTATGGGATAGAGAAGAAGAGAAATGGGTTGCTGCTATGAAAAAGTTCCTAGAGATTGAAAGGTACGGTTATATCAAGTTCTGTGCAGAAAAGTCTTTGAAATCTTCTGATGAGTCAACCTTCTTTGTTTTAAAGAAGAACATTGCCTGGTGTATTTTGACCATCAAGAATACTATAAACAAAACCAAGGATTTTGAAACCAAGGCTAAACAAATCCAGAAGGCTATGTTGAATGATCTGAAAGTTATCAATTCTACTTATGCATATTCAACAAGTTATGGTGATCACAAATTGAAAGGAGCTCTGGGAGAATTTGAAGCTACCATGAACACAATTAAGGAGAAGATTGAACCAAAAGTCATAGAATTCATAGAGATGGATAGGATTGAGTCCCTGCTTTACCTATGCATTGACCAACTCCCTAGGATTATTGAAAAATTCAAAAAGTTAAAATGGAGTAAAGAAGCCTCAATGGATAGGATCCTAAACATGAAGAATCCACATTTGTTGGTCTCTAAGGAAATTATCCAAGCATACAAAGAATGTAAGCCGACTCAAATTGTTGCTGATGAAGGAGAAAACCCCTTTGGGAGTGAATAATGTGCTGCTGATGAAGAGCCCAATTTGGAAGTTTAGTTTCTTTTAATTGCATGCAAACCTTTAAGGACAAGTGTCCTTTTTACTATGGTTCTATTTAAATAACCGTTGGTCTGAGAGGTTAGGTTTTCAGGGAGACCTCTCAATTTGTTGAAACAATAAGTAAGACAATTAGAAAATCAGAAAGTTTTCAAATATTTTTGAGACTAGATAGAATTTTTAGATAACTTATTAGTTCTTAGCTAGATACCTAAAGGAATTGGGGTTTTTCTATGAAAATAATATATACATTTTTGTCTGTGCTGCAATAGTGATATACAGATACAATTATATTTCAAATCTGTGCCATTTGAAATGAGTGTATTTCTGTGTTGACATTTTAATTCATTTCGTAGTGTATTTTGAATGTTTCACAGTAACTTGACTCAATCTATAATCCTTTATCTCATTTTTAAATCATTATCATTTAGTTTCCCACATAGCTATCATTTGCAGAAAACTGTGCATTTTCTCTCTTTGTTCTTTTAAGTTTCTTTTCTTTAAGTAATGTCATTTTTCTTGTCATCTAAAAATGATAAAGATGTAAGGAAACTCAGGTGCGGAAATAGCTTCCTACACTAATCTCTATAGGAAAGTATTGTGGAAATTATTTTTAAATCCTTACAATTTCATATTCGTTAACTACTTTAACAATGATATTGTAGCCACATACCATGCATACAGTAAATAAAGAATGACACAATGATTTACCCTGGGGAAAACCTTTCAGTAAAAAACCCCAGCACTCCAAAACCTGCACAATGTATTATCTTCAACACAACGGTTACAACACACTTGCAATGCAAGTTCTTTCAGGAGACAATCGACACTCTAAGAGAAAACTAGTAGCACCAGATCATACCAATAATACACTCTTTTTGTATCCTTTCCTGTAACCCTAAAAAACACTTATATCATGTGCATTCCTTTTTAGGGAAACTTCCAAGGATAGCTGTATTAGGGTTTTACCATTCTCCAAAGAGTGTAAAGTACTCAACTTTATCAATTGCCACATGTCTTGCATGTCTTCACTTGTCATTGAAATCTCCTAGAAATAGTTCTTACGTGTCATAGGAATCTGTCATAACCATTTCAGCCATGATCTCCTTACACACAATTCAAGATGCTGACACATCAACATGCCAACTAGACATGTACACTCACACTTAATTACATTATTTGCAAGAAAATACATTTTACAAAACAAA